>JBBBDQ010002735.1:510000-683940 GCA_037127315.1 Ascarosepion bandense | reverse complement strand
AGGGGTAAGGCGGCTCGCCTGCTTCGTGACCTCTTGTCGTTCGGCGTGGATGTGGCCGCGATCCAAGAGACTCACTTTGTTTGCGAAGTCGACTCGTGTGTGCTGTCTAACGACTATGTCGTCTATTCAGCATATGGGAGCCGGCATGCCAGAGGTGTTTCTTTGCTGGTCAAGCGTACCCTGGATGCGAGGATCGACCTTGTCCATGTCGGTGCCGAGGGCCGGCTGATCGTGGCAGATATTGCAGTGAAAAGCAAATCGTTCCGGCTGATTGCGGTTTATGCGCCCAATGTCCCAGGTGAGCGTGTCTCTTTCTTTCGGCTGTTGGAGCCCTTCATGGTGCATTCAACACGGCTAATCTTAGTTGGGGACTGGAATGCCGTCCTAACCCCCAAATGGGATAGAGGAAGGGGCGCTAGCGGGTGGAGTGGTGATCGTAGCCTGGTTGATCTGATCGGCGAATTTGGTCTCGTCGATAGATACCGGGTCGATCATCCGGATGGGAGCATGTGGACGTGGACGCATAGTTGGCCTTCTACCCGGGTATCCGCGTACCTGGATAGGATGTTAGTCAGAGAAGCCGACATAGACTTCTTAGAATGTCCAACGTTCCACTGGCTAGGCTACTCGGACCACAAACTCGTTTGTGCCCGGGTGGTTTTAGACTTTAGGCCTAGGTTGGCTGGTTATTGGAAGTTCAACCAGTCCTTATTGGACAGGCGGGACTTTCGTGACCAGCTGACAAAACTAGTTCAGCGGGAATTAACTGGGCGAGTCATTGGGAGTAGGTGGTGGGTTAACCTTAAGGACACCATTAGGTCTTTCGCCACCAAATATAGCCAGCGGCTCAACCTAGATAAGGCTGCGGAGGCAAAGACACTTAGTGCTAATTTCGCCCGGGCGGAGGCTGGTGGGGATCCCCTAGAGATAGCCTTAGCCAGGGAGGCCCTGGAGCGTTCGACTAGCGGGCGCTACATGGGTCAGGTAATTAGGGCTAAGTTAAGCAAGATGTCTTCCGAAGCTGTGAACATGGGCGCAGAACTGCGCAAGGAAGAAATTCGCCAGGCCGGCGACCGGTACATTCGAGAGGTACGCGACCCGGAGGGACATCTCCTAAGGTCCACCAACGACATGTGCGAGGCGTTCCGGCAGCATTTCGAACACCGATTTACCAAGGAGCCCGGACTCCGTGACGAGGAGTTTCGCAGCTATTTGGCTGACTTTCCCCGGCTTTTGCCGGCTGAAGCGGCTAGCTGCGAAGGGGAGATTACGGAGGACGAAATCTACGTGGCTTTGAAGAAGGTCGGCAGAGGCAAGTCGCCAGGCTTGGATGGTTTGCCCTATGAAATGTACTTGAGGATGTCGCACCTTTTTGTCCCGCTCTTGGCTGTCGTGTTCAACCACTGGTTTCGGCAGGGGTCCATCCCCGGTCGGATCACCAGGGGCGTGATCACGCTGTTGAGAAAAGGCAAGAAGGTTGGGAGGGAACTAGATGATTACAGGCCCATAACTCTGCTAAACACAGAGTTAAAGATTTTGGCCAAGATCCTGACGAATCGCTTGCAGCTAGTTGCCGAGTCTCTGTTGGGACCGGATCAGACTTGTTCTGTGAAGGGACGAACAATTCAGAGCAACCTGCACTTGATTCGCACGATCGTAGAGGGTGTAGAAGACGACGATGAGGCCGCGCTGATCAATTTGGATCAGTCCAAGGCATTTGATAGGATTGACCATGGCTACCTGGCTGCTGTCCTGCAGGCCGCCGGATTCAAACCCGACTTCAGCCGCTGGATTAGCCTTCTGTATCGCTCCCCCAAGGCTGTGGTACAGGTGAACGGGAAGCTGTCGGGCGCTTTCGCGCTGTCTAGGTCGGTCCGACAGGGTTGTCCACTGTCTGCTCTCCTTTACGTCCTGGCGTTGGAGCCCCTCCTTCGCCGGCTAAGGGACGAGACGGGCAGTCCGGTCCTACGTGGAATCGCAGTCCCTGGCGGAGCTCGAGCCAGGGTTTCCGCGTACGCCGATGACGTAACGACCTTTGTGTCCTCCCGCAGGGACATAGAGGCGGTACAGCAGGCGCTTGTACGGTACGAGAAGGTGACAGGGGCCAGAATTAACTGCGACAAGTCTTCCGGCTTGCGGTTAGGCGCTTGGAAGGGTGTTTCCCTCCCGGGGCCCTTCGACTGGACGGACGGGCCGGTCAAGCTCCTCGGAGTTTGGTTCGGTCCGGACTTACAGTTGGAGAAAAACTGGTCTGAAGTACTGGCAAAGGTCGGCGCGTCGGTCAAGGTTTGGCGTCGACGGGGTCTCTCCGTGAAGGGCTTGGCGGAGGTGTGCAACACATACCTCTTTCCCATGATCCTTTACCGGCTGTCAGTACTTCCCCTTTGTGACGATCATGAGAAGGCGCTCGAGCGTTTGCTATTCTCCTGCCTGTGGAGAGGACGCAAACACATGGTCGACAAAGGAGTCTGTTGCCTCCGTCCGTGTCAAGGGGGTCTGGGGATGCCACACTTGAGGAGCCACGTGCTCGCTTCGAGGTTGGCATTTCTCAGGCGCGCGTTGGAGGAAGATCGGTTGCTTGCGGGGGTAGTGAGGGACATGTTCCCTTGCCTTACCATCGCTCCCCCGACCCTATGGCTGACCGTCAGGCCTTGGGTGCGACCGAAATTCCTGCTCGAATGTCTGGCGGCCTTGCAGGCCATTCCACGGTCCAGTGACCTTTCACAGCCTAGGAAACTCTTCTATCGGGGATTAGTGGAGGGTGCCGTGAAGGATAAGCTGTGGAGTAAGCTCGGCATGTCGAGAGTGGAGTACCGCTCTCATTGGTCTTGGGCGCCAGGTGCGGACTGGCTCAGCAACTCTGAGTTCTCTCTGACCTGGCGATTGGCTCGGAATGGTTTGTCGCTCAATGACAAGCGTTTCGCAATGGGCCTGGCGGATTTGCCAGATTGTGAACGTTGCAACCTTGGAATTAAGGAGACGTCGGCGCACGCCTTCTTCCATTGTTCGCGCGTTCGCCCGTTGTGGGCGCGTGTCGGCGAGTTGACTGCTCGTATCTCGCCGCGGGAGCTTGTGCTCATTGATCGCGCATACGCTGTGGACAATGTGTCGCCCCCGTACTCTGGTGTGAAGCGGATGGTGTTTCTGTCGCTACTGGCCACGGCTAGAATGGTGATTTGGATGACGCGTCTGGAGGAAGTCTTGCGGGGAGGTCGTCTTTCGGATCAGGATCTAATCCGATATTTTGAGCACCAGCTCAAAATGAAGATTAGAACTGAACGGAAACGGCTGCACCCGACAGACTTTAGCAAAAGGTGGATATATGCAGCGAGCCTGGTTCGTGTGACTGGGGCTAGCCTTGATTTTCTGTTTTAGTTCTGCCAAGTCACATCGGGGTGGATTCCTCTGGAACCCCTCCCGCGGTTAAGGTTAGCTTTCTTTTGTATACCTAGTTAATGTGAGTGAATGTATTTGTCCTAGCCTGTTCCCGGCTCCATTGCTTTTGTTATGATCCAGTTCGAGATTCCCACTGACCATTGTTATTTTGCCCCGTTTTATTCTCGGCTGGGTCAGCCTTATATATTCTCCAGTCCAATTTATTTTTGTACCCAGCTTCTCCATTCCCCTTAGAAAGAGAGCGGCTTGATTTTGTCTCTACAGGCAGAATACAGTGGCCTCTTTAATTACGAGGGTGTGTTTGGGTCTTACTAACATTTTGTATAAATATTCATTTGAAATTGTTTTTTGTTTTGGGGATTTTTTGTTTCTTCATACCCCTCCCCATCATATCATCTCATGTACAAATGTTAAAATCTATTTTTGTACTATAATTGTAAATAGTCACAAATTTTTATGTACAAATTTTAAAATCTATTTTTGTAAATAATCACAAATTTTTATGTACATTTGGGGCGTTTTTGTAGGTCCCCGGTATGTTTTTGCGATATTTTGGTGCTAGATAAGTACGAGTGTTGATGGACAAATTCTTATGGTGAATGAGAATCATTGTAACGTATGTATGGGTCGTGAATCTGATTAGCTAGGTATAGGATATAGTAACTGAAGACCACCCCAAGTTTTGTTCCCCCTCCCACCTTTCGGCCTTGTGCCATAATTCATGAAAAAATGAATAAATAAAACCAGCCACTTCCCACCCGGGATTTTGTGTTGTATTGTGTTGTTTTGTAATAAGAAGCTCAAAGCGTAGCATTTGTTCCGCAGTGATATTTGCCATTGCTTTGTGTCTTGGGCAACTGTTTTCCAGCCCGAGTTTATTGCTCGGGCCAGCGTAAAAGTAGTGTTCTTCGGAACGCGAAACACCGGGAAGCAGTTGTCCGGTGTAAGGCCACGTAGGAGGCATGGCCTCCGATGGGCCGGATAACAACACTCCTCTCACCATGGCGTCGGTGGGAGGCACGGAGGGGGACTGGCGCTTACCGCCAGCCACGCCAACACCCCCCGCACAAGAAGCACCCGAAGCACCCGGATTACCTGGACTACCGAGACTACCGGCACTACCGGCGGCACCAGTATCTCCAGTTCCCTCCACGTCGGCGGAAGTTGTGCAGCAGAAACCAGCAGCAGCGGTACCCACCAACATGGCATGGAAAGAGGGGACCATCCAGA
Source organism: Ascarosepion bandense (assembly GCA_037127315.1). Lineage (NCBI taxonomy): Eukaryota > Metazoa > Mollusca > Cephalopoda > Sepiida > Sepiidae > Ascarosepion > Ascarosepion bandense. The sequence continues at coordinate 679,314 of JBBBDQ010002735.1, read as the reverse complement.
AAGTACTCAAGGGCGCTGCGTACTACGAATCCCTCAAGGACAAGTACGCAGAGTACGTGAATGGAGCGGAAATCCTCCCGATACCCGAAACGCTGAGCGAGATCGAGCCCAGGATCCTCTCCCTGCTGACCAAGGACCTGAAAAGCCACAAACTCATCGGAGTCAGCAGGGACGCCATAGAGGAGGCCATCAAAGCCCTCAAAATCAACGGCAAGATGGTGGCCAGGCGCAGCTACGCCACGTGGGACGTCCTGCTCAGCACCGCCGACGAGGCCAGAAAACTGGCCGGCACCACCATGCAGACCAAGACCCTGATACTGGAAACTGAGTACATGGGCACGCGCAGAACCAAGATCACCCTGCACGGAGTGCCCATGGACATCTCACCAGACCATGTCGGGGTTTTCTTCACTCAGTACGGCAGGGTCGAGGAAGTAAAGGCGCTCACCTCAAAGCAGGGCTTCTTGACTGGCGACTTCATCCTGCAGGCGACGGTCGCTCGCGAAAAGTTGGCCAAAATCCCCAACATCATTAACTGCAGGGGGAGAAGGATCTACGTCGTCGTGGAGGGCAGGAAGCCCTTCTGCTGGGTCTGCGGAGACTCCAACCACGTGGCCAGGGAGTGCCCCACCAAGAATCCGGCACCCAAGACCCAACCTCCGCAGACGACCGCCGCCGCCGCCGCTACTACAGCAGAAAAGCCGGAAAAACCGGCACAACCAAAAAACGGCCCGGCGGAGCAAAAGGAGGGAGAATGGAAGACGGTTGGCAAGAGAGGAACCAAACCCAAGAGCCAACCGTCGGCGGAAAAGCAACCCGCCAAAGCAGCAGCAGTGCCAGCGTCCCCTCCTGCGCCCTCTCCCAAGCCAAAGGAGTCGGCAGCTCCTCCCAGGAAGAAGGCGACGACACCCTCGCCAACCAAGCAGGACGCCCTGCAGGCGAAAACCAAAAAACCCCCGACGGAGGAGCGGATGGAGGTCGGCTCAGCGGCACAACCAAGAGCCTCTTCCCTAAAAAGAAACAGAGAGGAGGAAGAACAGCAGCAGCAACACAGCATCAAAATGCAGCGGAGGAGCAGAAGCAGCGACAGGAAGACGCATGCAGCCGTCTCGCTACCCGGGTCTCCGGAGAGGCCAAAAGACACTTATGCCAAAAAGGCAAGCAGCCTCCCATCTTCCCCCCTCAAAAAAATCAGCAAACATCTCTCCTTTTCCCAGTCCCCGGTCTTCAAGCTGACCCCACTTACACCAAGGAAAACTCTCTCCCCCACTCCCACCCCTTCTCCTACAACGTCCCAGCCCAGAAAGAAAAAAACTCTCCCGAGGGGCGAAGCCCTAATGAAAATAGACTCAAAGGACGTTGCTAGGGAGTGGAGTGCACAAAGGCGTGCACTTTTGAAGCCACTCCTTAAGCTCAAAGAGGTCAACGGCAAGTCGTCCGAAGACCCGTTCAACTTCCCCGACGCCCCGGGGGTAATTACCCTCATCAGGACTACAGGGGGCAATCTAAAAGTGTGGGATCACGTGGAGGCTGCCGAAAAACTATATCCCAACATCGTCATGATGAGGAGTGGTACTCCTGAACTACGCAAAATGGCGAAAAATTGTGCAGGCCGACTCCCAGTTTTACTCCACCCCTCGTTATATAGGGTAGTAAAACTAACATACCCAACGGACGTTGGCGGCATTGTCCATGACGGACGGGTTACGTCCGATGTAGGAACTGGTTCCCTTGGACAGTCCGTCGGGGTCCTTTCCCCCAATGATTTTTACCCGGTATGCGCTCGTGTTTAAGTGTTTTCTCTTTTCAGATCTACTAGATGTCTATCAAGATAGCCAGCTTGAATGCGAGGGGCTTGAGGGATCGGGGTAAGGCGGCTCGCCTGCTTCGTGACCTCCTGTCCTTCGGCGTGGATGTCGCCGCGATCCAAGAGACCCACTTTGTTTGCGAAGTCGACTCGTGTGTGCTGTCCAACGACTTTGTCGTCTATTCAGCATACGGGAGCCGGCATGCCAGAGGAGTTTCTTTGCTGGTCAAGCGTACCCTGGACGCGAGGATCGACCTTGTCCATGTCGGTGCCGAGGGCCGGCTCATCGTGGCCGATATTGCAGTGAAAAGCAAGACGTTCCGGCTGATTGCGGTTTACGCGCCCAACGTTCAAGGTGAGCGAGTCTCTTTCTTTCGGCTGTTGGAGCCCTTCATAGTGAATCCAACACGGCTAATCTTAGTTGGGGACTGGAATGCCATCCTAACCCCCAAATGGGATAGAGGGAGGGGCGCTAGCGGGTGGAGTGGTGATCGCAGCCTGGTCGATCTGATCGGCGAATTTGGTCTCGTCGATAGATACCGGGTCGATCATCCGGATGGGAGCATGTGGACGTGGACGCATAGTTGGCCTTCTACCCGGGTATCAGCGTACCTGGATAGGATGTTAGTGAGAGAAGCCGACATAGACTTCTTAGAATGTCCAACGTTCCACTGGCTAGGCTACTCGGACCACAAACTCGTTTGTGCCCGGGTGGCGTTAGAATTTAGGCCTAGAATGGCTGGTTACTGGAAGTTCAATCAGTCCTTACTGGACAGGCGGGACTTTCGTGACCAGCTGACTAGAGTAGTTCAGCGGGCATTAATTGGGCGAGTCATTGGGAGTAAGTGGTGGGCTAGCCTTAAGGATAGCATTAGGTCTTTCGCCACCCAATACAGCCAACGGCTCAACCTAGATAAGGCTGCGAAGGCAAAGACACTTAGAGCTAATTTCGCCCGGGCGGAGGCTGGTGGGGATCCCCTAGAGATAGCCTTAGCCAGGGAGGCCCTGCAGCGCCCGACTAACGAGCGCTACATGGGTCAGGTAATTAGGGCTAAGTTAAGCAAGATGTCTTCCGAAGCTGTGAACATGGGCGCGGAACTGCGCAAGGAAGAAATTCGCCGTGCCGGCGACCGGTACATTCGAGAGGTGCGCGACCCGGAGGGACATCTCCTAAGGTCCACTGACGACATGTGCGAGGCTTTCCGGCAGCATTTCGAACACCGCTTTACCAAGGAACCTGGTCTCCGCGACGAGGAGTTTCGCAGCTATTTGGCTGACTTTCCCCGGCTTTTGCCGGCTGAAGCGGCTAGCTGTGAAGGGGAGATTACGGAGGACGAAATCTACGTGGCCTTGAAGAAGGTCGGCAGAGGCAAGTCGCCAGGTTTGGATGGTTTGCCCTATGAATTGTACTTGAGGATGTCGCACCTTTTTGTCCCGATCTTGGCTGTCGTGTTCAACCACTGGTTTCGGCAGGGGTCCATCCCCGGTCGGATCACCAGGGGCGTGATCACGCTGTTGAGAAAGGGCAAGAAGGTTGGGAGGGAATTAGACGATTACAGGCCCATAACTCTGCTAAACACAGAGTTAAAGATTCTGGCCAAGATCCTGACGAATCGCTTGCAGCTAGTTGCCGAGTCTCTGTTGGAACCGGATCAGACTTGTTCTGTGAAGGGGAGAACAATTCAGAGCAACCTGCACTTGATTCGCACGATCATAGAGGGTGTAGAAGACGACGATGAGGCCGCGCTGATCAATTTGGATCAGTCCAAGGCATTTGATAGGATTGACCATGGCTACCTGGCTGCTGTCCTGCAGGCCGCCGGATTCAAACCCGACTTCAGCCGCTGGATTAGCCTCCTGTATCGCTCCCCCCAGGCTGTGGTGCAGGTGAACGGGAAGCTGTCGGGCGCTTTCGCGCTGTCTAGGTCGGTCCGACAGGGTTGTCCACTGTCGTCTCTCCTTTACGTCCTGGCGTTGGAGCCGCTACTTCGCCGGCTAAGGGACGAGACGCACAGTCCGGTCCTACGTGGAATCGCCGTCCCTGGTGGAGCTCGAGCCAGGGTTTCCGCGTACGCCGATGACGTAACGACCTTTGTGTCCTCCCGCAGGGACATAGAGGCGGTACAACAGGCGCTTGTACGGTACGAGAAGGTGACAGGGGCCAGAATTAACTGCGACAAGTCATCCGGCTTGCGGTTAGGTGCCTGGAAGGGTGTTTCCCTCCCGGGGCCCTTCGGCTGGACGGACGGGCCGGTCAAAATCCTCGGAGTTTGGTTCGGTCCGGACTTACAGCTGGAGAAAAACTGGTCAGAAGTACTGGCAAAGGTCGGCGCGTCGGTCAAGATTTGGCGTCGACGGGGTCTCTCCGTGAAGGGCTTGGCGGAGGTGTGTAACACATACCTCTTTCCCATGATCCTTTACCGACTGTCAGTACTTCCCCTTTGCGATGATCATGAGAAGGCGCTCGAGCGTTTGCTATTCTCCTGCCTGTGGAGAGGACGCAAACACATGGTCAGCAAAGGAGCCTGTTACCTCCGTCCGTGTCAAGCGGGTCTGGGAATGCCACACTTGAGGAGCCACGTGCTCGCTTCGAGGTTGGCATTTCTCAGGCGCGCGTTGGAGGAAGATCGGTTGCTTGCGGGGGTAGTGAGGGACATGTTCCCTTGCCTTACCATCACCCCCCGACCCTTTGGCTGATCGTCAGGCCTTGGGTGCGACCGAAATTCCTGCTCGAATGTCTGGCGGCCTTACAGGCCATTCCACGGTCCAGTGACCTTTCACAGCCTAGAAAAATCTTCTATCGGGGATTAGTGGAGGGTGCCGTGAAGGATAAGCTGTGCAGTAAGCTCGGCATGTCGAGAGTGGAGTACCGCTCTCATTGGTCTTGGGCGCCGGGTGCGGATTGGCTCAGCAACTCTGAGTTCTCTCTCACCTGGCGATTGGCTCGGAATGGCTTGTCGCTCAATGACAGGCGTTTCGCAATGGGCCTGGCGGATTTGCCAGATTGTGAACGTTGCAACCTTGGAATCAAGGAGACGTCTGCGCACGCCTTCTTCCATTGTTCGCGCGTTCGCCCGTTGTGGGAGCGTGTCGGCGAGTTGACTGCTCGTATCGCGCCGCGAGAGCTCGTGCTCATTGATCGCGCATACGCTGTGGACAATGTGTCGCCCCCGTACTCTGGAGTGAAACGGATGGTGTTTCTGTCGCTACTGGCCACGGCTAGAATGGTGATTTGGATGACGCGTCTGGAGGAAGTCTTGCGGGGAGGCCGTCTTTCGGATCAGGATCTAATCCGATATTTTGAGCACCAGCTCAAAATGAAGATTAGAACTGAACGGAAACGACTGCACCCGACAGTCTTCGGTGAAAGGTGGATAAATGCAGCGAGCCTGGTTCGCGTGACCGGGGCTAGCCTTGATTTTCTCTTCTAGATCTGCTAGGCGCATCGGGGTGGATTCCGTTGGAACCCCTCCCGTGGTTTAGGTAAGAAGTTCTTTTGTGTACCTAGTTAATGTGAGTGCATGTGTTTGTCCTAGCCTGTTCCCGGCTCCATTGCTTTTGTTATGACCCAGTTCGAGATTCCCATTGCCCACTGTTATTTTTGTCCCCTTTTTTGATTCTCGGCTGGGTCAGTCTTATATATTCTCCAATCCAATTTATTTTGTACCCAGCTTCTCCATTCCCCTTAGAAAGAGAGCGGCTTGATTTTGTCTCTACAGGCAGAATACAGTGGCCTCTTTAATTACGAGGGTGTGTTTGGGTCTTACTAACATGATGTATATGCATTTATTTGAATTGTTTTATGTTTTGGGAACTTTTTGTTTTCTTCATACCCCTGCCATTTCATGAAAAAAATTTTTAAAGTTATTTTTGCAAACTATTGTAAATATTCACAAATTTTTATATACTCATTTGGGGCGTTTTGTAGGTCCTCGGTATGTTATTTTTTGCGACTTTTTGGTGCATGATAAGTAAGAGTGGTGATGGACAAATTCTTATGGTGAATGAGAAACATTGTAACGCATGTATGGGTCGTGATTCTGATTAGCTAGGTATAGGATAGAGTACTGAAGACCAACCCGAGTTTTTCTTCCCCCTCCCACCTTTCGGCCTTGAGCCACAATTTGTATTTTACAAATAAATAAAACCAGCCATTTCCCACCCGGGATTTTGTGTTGTATTGTGTTGTTTTGTAATAAGAAGCTCAAAGCGTAGCATTTGTTCCGCAGTGATATTTGCCATTGCTTTGTGTCTTGGGCAACTGTTTTCCAGCCCGAGTTTATTGCTCGGGCCAGCGTAAAAGTAGTGTTCTTCGGAACGCGAAACACCGGGAAGCAGTTGTCCGGTGTAAGGCCACGTAGGAGGCATGGCCTCCGATGGGCCGGATAACAACACTCCTCTCACCATGGCGTCGGTGGGAGGCACGGAGGGGGACTGGCGCTTACCGCCAGCCACGCCAACACCCCCCGCACAAGAAGCACCCGAAGCACCCGGATTACCTGGACTACCAAGACTACCGGCACTACCGGCGGCACCAGTATCTCCAGTTCCCTCCACGTCGGCGGAAGTAGTGCAGCAGAAACCAGCAGCAGCGGTACCCACCAACATGGCATGGAAAGAGGGGACCATCCAGAAAGTACTCAAGGGCGCTGCGTACTACGAATCCCTCAAGGACAAGTACGCAGAGTACGTGAATGGAGCGGAAATCCTCCCGATACCCGAAACGCTGAGCGAGATCGAGCCCAGGATCCTCTCCCTGCTGACCAAGGACCTGAAAAGCCACAAACTCATCGGAGTCAGCAGGGACGCCATAGAGGAGGCCATCAAAACCCTCAAAATCAACGGCAAGATGGTGGCTAGGCGCAGCTACGCCACGTGGGACGTCCTGCTCAGCACCGCCGACGAGGCCAGAAAACTGGCCGGCACCACCATGCAGACCAAGACCCTGCTACTGGAAACTGAGTACATGGGCACGCGCAGAACCAAGATCACCCTGCACGGAGTGCCCATGGACATCTCACCAGACCATGTCGGGGTCTTTTTCACTCAGTACGGCAGGGTCGAGGAAGTAAAGGCGCTCACCTCGAAGCAGGGCTTCTTGACTGGCGACTTCATCCTGCAGGCGACGGTCGCTCGCGAAAAGTTGGCCAAAATCCCCAACATCATTAACTGCAGGGGGAGAAGGATCTACGTCGTCGTGGAGGGCAGGAAGCCCTTCTGCTGGGTCTGCGGAGACTCCAACCACGTGGCCAGGGAGTGCCCCACCAAGAATCCGGCACCCAAGACCCAACCTCCGCAGACGACCGCCGCCGCCGCCGCTACTACAGCAGAAAAGCCGGCAAAACCGGCACAACCAAAAAACGGCCCGGCGGAGCAAAAGGAGGGAGAATGGAAGACGGTTGGCAAGAGAGGAACCAAACCCAAGAGCCAACCGTCGGCGGAAAAGCAACCCGCCAAAGCAGCAGCAGTGCCAGCGTCCCCTCCTGCGCCCTCTCCCAAGCCAAAGGAGTCGGCAACTCCTCCAAGGAAGAAGGCGACGACACCCTCGCCAACCAAGCAGGACGCCCTGCAGGCGAAACCCAAAAAACCCCCGACGGAGGAGCGGATGGAGGTCGGCTCAGCGGCACAACCAAGAGCCTCTTCCCTGAAAAGAAACAGAGAGGAGGAAGAACAGCAGCAGCAACACAGCATCAAGATGCAGCGGAGGAGCAGAAGCAGCGACAGGAAGACGCATGCAGCCGTCTCGCTACCCGGGTCTCCGGAGAGGCCAAAAGACACTTATGCCAAAAAGGCAAGCAGCCTCCCATCTTCCCCCCTCAAAAAAATCAGCAAACATCTCTCCTTTTCCCAGTCCCCGGTCTTCAAGCTGACCCCACTTACACCAAGGAAAACTCTCTCCCCCACTCCCACCCCTTCTCCTACAACGTCCCAGCCCAGAAAGAAAAAGACTCTCCCGAGGGGCGAAGCCCTAATGAAAATAGACTCAAAGGACGTTGCTAGGGAGTGGAGTGCACAAAGGCGTGCACTTTTGAAGCCACTCCTCAAGCTCAAAGAGGTCAACGGCAAGTCGTCCGAAGACCCGTTCAACTTCCCCGACGCCCCGGGGGTAATTACCCTCATCAGGACTACAGGGGGCAATCTAAAAGTGTGGGATCACGTGGAGGCTGCCGAAAAACTATATCCCAACATCGTCATGATGAGGAGTGGTACTCCTGAACTACGCAAAATGGCGAAAAATTGTGCAGGCCGACTCCCAGTTTTACTCCACCCCTCGTTATATAGGGTAGTAAAACTAACATACCCAACGGACGTTGGCGGCATTGTCCATGACGGACGGGTTACGTCCGATGTAGGAACTGGTTCCCTTGGACAGTCCGTCGGGGTCCTTTCCCCCAATGATTTTTACCCGGTATGCGCTCGTGTTTAAGTGTTTTCTCTTTTCAGATCTACTAGATGTCTATCAAGATAGCCAGCTTGAATGCGAGGGGCTTGAGGGATCGGGGTAAGGCGGCTCGCCTGCTTCGTGACCTCCTGTCCTTCGGCGTGGATGTCGCCGCGATCCAAGAGACCCACTTTGTTTGCGAAGTCGACTCGTGTGTGCTGTCCAACGACTTTGTCGTCTATTCAGCATACGGGAGCCGGCATGCCAGAGGAGTTTCTTTGCTGGTCAAGCGTACCCTGGACGCGAGGATCGACCTTGTCCATGTCGGTGCCGAGGGCCGGCTCATCGTGGCCGATATTGCAGTGAAAAGCAAGACGTTCCGGCTGATTGCGGTTTACGCGCCCAACGTTCAAGGTGAGCGAGTCTCTTTCTTTCGGCTGTTGGAGCCCTTCATGGTGAATCCAACACGGCTAATCTTAGTTGGGGACTGGAATGCCATCCTAACCCCCAAATGGGATAGAGGGAGGGACGCTAGCGGGTGGAGTGGTGATCGCAGCCTGGTCGATCTGATCGGCGAATTTGGTCTCGTCGATAGATACCGGGTCGATCATCCGGATGGGAGCATGTGGACGTGGACGCATAGTTGGCCTTCTACCCGGGTATCAGCGTACCTGGATAGGATGTTAGTGAGAGAAGCCGACATAGACTTCTTAGAATGTCCAACGTTCCACTGGCTAGGCTACTCGGACCACAAACTCGTTTGTGCCCGGGTGGCGTTAGAATTTAGGCCTAGAATGGCTGGTTACTGGAAGTTCAATCAGTCCTTACTGGACAGGCGGGACTTTCGTGACCAGCTGACTAGAGTAGTTCAGCGGGCATTAATTGGGCGAGTCATTGGGAGTAAGTGGTGGGCTAGCCTTAAGGATAGTATTAGGTCTTTCGCCACCCAATACAGCCAACGGCTCAACCTAGATAAGGCTGCGAAGGCAAAGACACTTAGAGCTAATTTCGCCCGGGCGGAGGCTGGTGGGGATCCCCTAAAGATAGCCTTAGCCAGGGAGGCCCTGCAGCGCCCGACTAACGAGCGCTACATGGGTCAGGTAATTAGACATAAGTTAAGCAAGATGTCTTCCGAAGCTGTGAACATGGGCGCGGAACTGCGCAAGGAAGAAATTCGCCGTGCCGGCGACCGGTACATTCGAGAGGTGCGCGACCCGGAGGGACATCTCCTAAGGTCCACTGACGACATGTGCGAGGCTTTCCGGCAGCATTTCGAACACCGCTTTACCAAGGAACCTGGTCTCCGCGACGAGGAGTTTCGCAGCTATTTGGCTGACTTTCCCCGGCTTTTGCCGGCTGAAGCGGCTAGCTGTGAAGGGGAGATTACGGAGGACGAAATCTACGTGGCCTTGAAGAAGGTCGGCAGAGGCAAGTCGCCAGGTTTGGATGGTTTGCCCTATGAATTGTACTTGAGGATGTCGCACCTTTTTGTCCCGATCTTGGCTGTCGTGTTCAACCACTGGTTTCGGCAGGGGTCCATCCCCGGTCGGATCACCAGGGGCGTGATCACGCTGTTGAGAAAGGGCAAGAAGGTTGGGAGGGAATTAGACGATTACAGGCCCATAACTCTGCTAAACACAGAGTTAAAGATTCTGGCCAAGATCCTGACGAATCGCTTGCAGCTAGTTGCCGAGTCTCTGTTGGAACCGGATCAGACTTGTTCTGTGAAGGGGAGAACAATTCAGAGCAACCTGCACTTGATTCGCACGATCATAGAGGGTGTAGAAGACGACGATGAGGCCGCGCTGATCAATTTGGATCAGTCCAAGGCATTTGATAGGATTGACCATGGCTACCTGGCTGCTGTCCTGCAGGCCGCCGGATTCAAACCCGACTTCAGCCGCTGGATTAGCCTCCTGTATCGCTCCCCCCAGGCTGTGGTGCAGGTGAACGGGAAGCTGTCGGGCGCTTTCGCGCTGTCTAGGTCGGTCCGACAGGGTTGTCCACTGTCGTCTCTCCTTTACGTCCTGGCGTTGGAGCCGCTACTTCGCCGGCTAAGGGACGAGACGCACAGTCCGGTCCTACGTGGAATCGCCGTCCCTGGTGGAGCTCGAGCCAGGGTTTCCGCGTACGCCGATGACGTAACGACCTTTGTGTCCTCCCGCAGGGACATAGAGGCGGTACAACAGGCGCTTGTACGGTACGAGAAGGTGACAGGGGCCAGAATTAACTGCGACAAGTCATCCGGCTTGCGGTTAGGTGCCTGGAAGGGTGTTTCCCTCCCGGGGCCCTTCGGCTGGACGGACGGGCCGGTCAAGCTCCTCGGAGTTTGGTTCGGTCCGGACTTACAGCTGGAGAAAAACTGGTCAGAAGTACTGGCAAAGGTCGGCGCGTCGGTCAAGATCTGGCGTCGACGGGGTCTCTCCGTGAAGGGCTTGGCGGAGGTGTGTAACACATACCTCTTTCCCATGATCCTTTACCGACTGTCAGTACTTCCCCTTTGCGATGATCATGAGAAGGCGCTCGAGCGTTTGCTATTCTCCTGCCTGTGGAGAGGACGCAAACACATGGTCAGCAAAGGAGCCTGTTACCTCCGTCCGTGTCAAGGGGGTCTGGGAATGCCACACTTGAGGAGCCACGTGCTCGCTTCGAGGTTGGCATTTCTCAGGCGCGCGTTGGAGGAAGATCGGTTGCTTGCGGGGGTAGTGAGGGACATGTTCCCTTGCCTTACCATCACCCCCCCGACCCTTTGGCTGACCGTCAGGCCTTGGGTGCGACCGAAATTCCTGCTCGAATGTCTGGCGGCCTTACAGGCCATTCCACGGTCCAGTGACCTTTCACAGCCTAGGAAAATCTTCTATCGGGGACTAGTGGAGGGTGCCGTGAAGGATAAGCTGTGCAGTAAGCTCGGCATGTCGAGAGTGGAGTACCGCTCTCATTGGTCTTGGGCGCCGGGTGCGGATTGGCTCAGCAACTCTGAGTTCTCTCTCACCTGGCGATTGGCTCGGAATGGCTTGTCGCTCAATGACAGGCGTTTCGCAATGGGCCTGGCGGATTTGCCAGATTGTGAACGTTGCAACCTTGGAATCAAGGAGACGTCTGCGCACGCCTTCTTCCATTGTTCGCGCGTTCGCCCGTTGTGGGAGCGTGTCGGCGAGTTGACTGCTCGTATCGCGCCGCGAGAGCTCGTGCTCATTGATCGCGCATACGCTGTGGACAATGTGTCGCCCCCGTACTCTGGAGTGAAACGGATGGTGTTTCTGTCGCTACTGGCCACGGCTAGAATGGTGATTTGGATGACGCGTCTGGAGGAAGTCTTGCGGGGAGGCCGTCTTTCGGATCAGGATCTAATCCGATATTTTGAGCACCAGCTCAAAATGAAGATTAGAACTGAACGGAAACGACTGCACCCGACAGACTTCGGTGAAAGGTGGATAAATGCAGCGAGCCTGGTTCGCGTGACCGGGGCTAGCCTTGATTTTCTCTTCTAGATCTGCTAGGCGCATCGGGGTGGATTCCGTTGGAACCCCTCCCATGGTTTAGGTAAGAAGTTCTTTTGTGTACCTAGTTAATGTGAGTGCATGTGTTTGTCCTAGCCTGTTCCCGGCTCCATTGCTTTTGTTATGATCCAGTCCGAGATTCCCATTGTCCACTGTTATTTTTTGTCCCATTTTTTGATTCTCGGCTGGGTCAGCCTTATATTCTCCAGTCCAACTTATTTTTTTGCCCAGCCTCTCCAGTCCCCCTTTAGGAAGAGAGCTCCTTGATTTTGTCCTTCAAGGCAGAATACAGCGGCCTCTTTATTTTTGAGGGTGTGTTTGGGTCTTACTAACATAATGTATATGCATTTATTTGAATTGTTTTATGTTTTGGGAACTTTTTGTTTTCTTCATACCCCTGCCCATCATAACATTCCATTTCATGAAAAAATTTTTAAAGTTATTTTTGTAAACTATTGTAAATATTCACAAATTTTTATATACACACTTGGGGCGTTTTGTAGGTCCTCGGTATGCTACTTTTTGCGACTTTTTTGGTGCATGATAAGTAAGAGTGATGATGGACAAATTCTTATGGTGAATGAGAACCATTGTAACGCATGTATGGGTCGTGATTCTGATTAGCTAGGTATAGGTTAGAGTACTGAAGACCAACCCGAGTTTTTCTTCCCCCTCCCACCTTTCGGCCTTGAGCCACAATTTGTATTTTACAAATAAATAAAACCAGCCATTTCCCACCCGGGATTTTGTGTTGTATTGTGTTGTTTTGTAATAAGAAGCTCAAAGCGTAGCATTTGTTCCGCAGTGATATTTGCCATTGCTTTGTGTCTTGGGCAACTGTTTTCCAGCCCGAGTTTATTGCTCGGGCCAGCGTAAAAGTAGTGTTCTTCGGAACGCGAAACACCGGGAAGCAGTTGTCCGGTGTAAGGCCACGTAGGAGGCATGGCCTCCGATGGGCCGGATAACAACACTCCTCTCACCATGGCGTCGGTGGGAGGCACGGAGGGGGACTGGCGCTTACCGCCAGCCACGCCAACACCCCCCGCACAAGAAGCACCCGAAGCACCCGGATTACCTGGACTACCGAGACTACCGGCACTACCGGCGGCACCAGTATCTCCAGTTCCCTCCACGTCGGCGGAAGTTGTGCAGCAGAAACCAGCAGCAGCGGTACCCACCAACATGGCATGGAAAGAGGGGACCATCCAGAAAGTACTCAAGGGCGCTGCGTACTACGAATCCCTCAAGGACAAGTACGCAGAGTACGTGAATGGAGCGGAAATCCTCCCGATACCCGAAACGCTGAGCGAGATCGAGCCCAGGATCCTCTCCCTGCTGACCAAGGACCTGAAAAGCCACAAACTCATCGGAGTCAGCAGGGACGCCATAGAGGAGGCCATCAAAGCCCTCAAAATCAACGGCAAGATGGTGGCTAGGCGCAGCTACGCCACGTGGGACGTCCTGCTCAGCACCGCCGACGAGGCCAGAAAACTGGCCGGCACCACCATGCAGACCAAGACCCTGCTACTGGAAACTGAGTACATGGGCACGCGCAGAACCAAGATCACCCTGCACGGAGTGCCCATGGACATCTCACCAGACCATGTCGGGGTCTTTTTCACTCAGTACGGCAGGGTCGAGGAAGTAAAGGCGCTCACCTCGAAGCAGGGCTTCTTGACTGGCGACTTCATCCTGCAGGCGACGGTCGCTCGCGAAAAGTTGGCCAAAATCCCCAACATCATCAACTGCAGGGGGAGAAGGATCTACGTCGTCGTGGAGGGCAGGAAGCCCTTCTGCTGGGTCTGCGGAGACTCCAACCACGTGGCCAGGGAGTGCCCCACTAAGAATCCGGCACCCAAGACCCAACCTCCGCAGACGACCGCCGCCGCCGCCGCCACTACAGCAGAAAAGCCGGAAAAACCGGCACAACCAAAAAACGGCCCGGCGGAGCAAAAGGAGGGAGAATGGAAGACGGTTGGCAAGAGAGGAACCAAACCCAAGAGCCAACCGTCGGCGGAAAAGCAACCCGCCAAAGCAGCAGCAGTGCCAGCGTCCCCTCCTGCGCCCTCTCCCAAGCCAAAGGAGTCGGCAACTCCTCCCAGGAAGAAGGCGACGACACCCTCGCCAACCAAGCAGGACGCCCTGCAGGCAAAGAAAAACCCCCTCAAAAAACCCCCGACGGAGGAGCGGATGGAGGTCGGCTCAGCGGCACAACCAAGAGCCTCTTCCCTGAAAAGAAACAGAGAGGAGGAAGAACAGCAGCAGCAACACAGCATCAAGATGCAGCGGAGGAGCAGAAGCAGCGACAGGAAGACGCATGCAGCCGTCTCGCTACCCGGGTCTCCGGAGAGGCCAAAAGACACTTATGCCAAAAAGGCAAGCAGCCTCCCATCTTCCCCCCTCAAAAAAATCAGCAAACATCTCTCTTTTTCCCAGTCCCCGGTCTTCAAGCTGACCCCACTTACACCAAGGAAAACTCTCTCCCCCACTCCCACCCCTTCTCCTACAACGTCCCAGCCCAGAAAGAAAAAGACTCTCCCGAGGGGCGAAGCCCTAATGAAAATAGACTCAAAGGACGTTGCTAGGGAGTGGAGTGCACAAAGGCGTGCACTTTTGAAGCCACTCCTCAAGCTCAAAGAGGTCAACGGCAAGTCGTCCGAAGACCCGTTCAACTTCCCCGACGCCCCGGGGGTAATTACCCTCATCAGGACTACAGGGGGCAATCTAAAAGTGTGGGATCACGTGGAGGCTGCCGAAAAACTATATCCCAACATCGTCATGATGAGGAGTGGTACTCCTGAACTACGCAAAATGGCGAAAAATTGTGCAGGCCGACTCCCAGTTTTACTCCACCCCTCGTTATATAGGGTAGTAAAACTAACATACCCAACGGACGTTGGCGGCATTGTCCATGACGGACGGGTTACGTCCGATGTAGGAACTGGTTCCCTTGGACAGTCCGTCGGGGTCCTTTCCCCCAATGATTTTTACCCGGTATGCGCTCGTGTTTAAGTGTTTTCTCTTTTCAGATCTACTAGATGTCTATCAAGATAGCCAGCTTGAATGCGAGGGGCTTGAGGGATCGGGGTAAGGCGGCTCGCCTGCTTCGTGACCTCCTGTCCTTCGGCGTGGATGTCGCCGCGATCCAAGAGACCCACTTTGTTTGCGAAGTCGACTCGTGTGTGCTGTCCAACGACTTTGTCGTCTATTCAGCATACGGGAGCCGGCATGCCAGAGGAGTTTCTTTGCTGGTCAAGCGTACCCTGGACGCGAGGATCGACCTTGTCCATGTCGGTGCCGAGGGCCGGCTCATCGTGGCCGATATTGCAGTGAAAAGCAAGACGTTCCGGCTGATTGCGGTTTACGCGCCCAACGTTCAAGGTGAGCGAGTCTCTTTCTTTCGGCTGTTGGAGCCCTTCATGGTGAATCCAACACGGCTAATCTTAGTTGGGGACTGGAATGCCATCCTAACCCCCAAATGGGATAGAGGGAGGGGCGCTAGCGGGTGGAGTGGTGATCGCAGCCTGGTCGATCTGATCGGCGAATTTGGTCTCGTCGATAGATACCGGGTCGATCATCCGGATGGGAGCATGTGGACGTGGACGCATAGTTGGCCTTCTACCCGGGTATCAGCGTACCTGGATAGGATGTTAGTGAGAGAAGCCGACATAGACTTCTTAGAATGTCCAACGTTCCACTGGCTAGGCTACTCGGACCACAAACTCGTTTGTGCCCGGGTGGCGTTAGAATTTAGGCCTAGAATGGCTGGTTACTGGAAGTTCAATCAGTCCTTACTGGACAGGCGGGACTTTCGTGACCAGCTGACTAGAGTAGTTCAGCGGGCATTAATTGGGCGAGTCATTGGGAGTAAGTGGTGGGCTAGCCTTAAGGATAGTATTAGGTCTTTCGCCACCCAATACAGCCAACGGCTCAACCTAGATAAGGCTGCGAAGGCAAAGACACTTAGAGCTAATTTCGCCCGGGCGGAGGCTGGTGGGGATCCCCTAAAGATAGCCTTAGCCAGGGAGGCCCTGCAGCGCCCGACTAACGAGCGCTACATGGGTCAGGTAATTAGACATAAGTTAAGCAAGATGTCTTCCGAAGCTGTGAACATGGGCGCGGAACTGCGCAAGGAAGAAATTCGCCGTGCCGGCGACCGGTACATTCGAGAGGTGCGCGACCCGGAGGGACATCTCCTAAGGTCCACTGACGACATGTGCGAGGCTTTCCGGCAGCATTTCGAACACCGCTTTACCAAGGAACCTGGTCTCCGCGACGAGGAGTTTCGCAGCTATTTGGCTGACTTTCCCCGGCTTTTGCCGGCTGAAGCGGCTAGCTGTGAAGGGGAGATTACGGAGGACGAAATCTACGTGGCCTTGAAGAAGGTCGGCAGAGGCAAGTCGCCAGGTTTGGATGGTTTGCCCTATGAATTGTACTTGAGGATGTCGCACCTTTTTGTCCCGATCTTGGCTGTCGTGTTCAACCACTGGTTTCGGCAGGGGTCCATCCCCGGTCGGATCACCAGGGGCGTGATCACGCTGTTGAGAAAGGGCAAGAAGGTTGGGAGGGAATTAGACGATTACAGGCCCATAACTCTGCTAAACACAGAGTTAAAGATTCTGGCCAAGATCCTGACGAATCGCTTGCAGCTAGTTGCCGAGTCTCTGTTGGAACCGGATCAGACTTGTTCTGTGAAGGGGAGAACAATTCAGAGCAACCTGCACTTGATTCGCACGATCGTAGAGGGTGTAGAAGACGACGATGAGGCCGCGCTGATCAATTTGGATCAGTCCAAGGCATTTGATAGGATTGACCATGGCTACCTGGCTGCTGTCCTGCAGGCCGCCGGATTCAAACCCGACTTCAGCCGCTGGATTAGCCTCCTGTATCGCTCCCCCCAGGCTGTGGTGCAGGTGAACGGGAAGCTGTCGGGCGCTTTCGCGCTGTCTAGGTCGGTCCGACAGGGTTGTCCACTGTCGTCTCTCCTTTACGTCCTGGCGTTGGAGCCGCTACTTCGCCGGCTAAGGGACGAGACGCACAGTCCGGTCCTACGTGGAATCGCCGTCCCTGGTGGAGCTCGAGCCAGGGTTTCCGCGTACGCCGATGACGTAACGACCTTTGTGTCCTCCCGCAGGGACATAGAGGCGGTACAACAGGCGCTTGTACGGTACGAGAAGGTGACAGGGGCCAGAATTAACTGCGACAAGTCATCCGGCTTGCGGTTAGGTGCCTGGAAGGGTGTTTCCCTCCCGGGGCCCTTCGGCTGGACGGACGGGCCGGTCAAGCTCCTCGGAGTTTGGTTCGGTCCGGACTTACAGCTGGAGAAAAACTGGTCAGAAGTACTGGCAAAGGTCGGCGCGTCGGTCAAGATCTGGCGTCGACGGGGTCTCTCCGTGAAGGGCTTGGCGGAGGTGTGTAACACATACCTCTTTCCCATGATCCTTTACCGACTGTCAGTACTTCCCCTTTGCGATGATCATGAGAAGGCGCTCGAGCGTTTGCTATTCTCCTGCCTGTGGAGAGGACGCAAACACATGGTCAGCAAAGGAGCCTGTTACCTCCGTCCGTGTCAAGGGGGTCTGGGAATGCCACACTTGAGGAGCCACGTGCTCGCTTCGAGGTTGGCATTTCTCAGGCGCGCGTTGGAGGAAGATCGGTTGCTTGCGGGGGTAGTGAGGGACATGTTCCCTTGCCTTACCATCACCCCCCCGACCCTTTGGCTGACCGTCAGGCCTTGGGTGCGACCGAAATTCCTGCTCGAATGTCTGGCGGCCTTACAGGCCATTCCACGGTCCAGTGACCTTTCACAGCCTAGGAAAATCTTCTATCGGGGACTAGTGGAGGGTGCCGTGAAGGATAAGCTGTGCAGTAAGCTCGGCATGTCGAGAGTGGAGTACCGCTCTCATTGGTCTTGGGCGCCGGGTGCGGATTGGCTCAGCAACTCTGAGTTCTCTCTCACCTGGCGATTGGCTCGGAATGGCTTGTCGCTCAATGACAGGCGTTTCGCAATGGGCCTGGCGGATTTGCCAGATTGTGAACGTTGCAACCTTGGAATCAAGGAGACGTCTGCGCACGCCTTCTTCCATTGTTCGCGCGTTCGCCCGTTGTGGGAGCGTGTCGGCGAGTTGACTGCTCGTATCGCGCCGCGAGAGCTCGTGCTCATTGATCGCGCATACGCTGTGGACAATGTGTCGCCCCCGTACTCTGGAGTGAAACGGATGGTGTTTCTGTCGCTACTGGCCACGGCTAGAATGGTGATTTGGATGACGCGTCTGGAGGAAGTCTTGCGGGGAGGCCGTCTTTCGGATCAGGATCTAATCCGATATTTTGAGCACCAGCTCAAAATGAAGATTAGAACTGAACGGAAACGACTGCACCCGACAGACTTCGGTGAAAGGTGGATAAATGCAGCGAGCCTGGTTCGCGTGACCGGGGCTAGCCTTGATTTTCTCTTCTAGATCTGCTAGGCGCATCGGGGTGGATTCCGTTGGAACCCCTCCCATGGTTTAGGTAAGAAGTTCTTTTGTGTACCTAGTTAATGTGAGTGCATGTGTTTGTCCTAGCCTGTTCCCGGCTCCATTGCTTTTGTTATGATCCAGTCCGAGATTCCCATTGTCCACTGTTATTTTTTGTCCCATTTTTTGATTCTCGGCTGGGTCAGCCTTATATTCTCCAGTCCAACTTATTTTTTTGCCCAGCCTCTCCAGTCCCCCTTTAGGAAGAGAGCTCCTTGATTTTGTCCTTCAAGGCAGAATACAGCGGCCTCTTTATTTTTGAGGGTGTGTTTGGGTCTTACTAACATAATGTATATGCATTTATTTGAATTGTTTTATGTTTTGGGAACTTTTTGTTTTCTTCATACCCCTGCCCATCATAACATTCCATTTCATGAAAAAATTTTTAAAGTTATTTTTGTAAACTATTGTAAATATTCACAAATTTTTATATACACACTTGGGGCGTTTTGTAGGTCCTCGGTATGCTACTTTTTGCGACTTTTTTGGTGCATGATAAGTAAGAGTGATGATGGACAAATTCTTATGGTGAATGAGAACCATTGTAACGCATGTATGGGTCGTGATTCTGATTAGCTAGGTATAGGTTAGAGTACTGAAGACCAACCCGAGTTTTTCTTCCCCCTCCCACCTTTCGGCCTTGAGCCACAATTTGTATTTTACAAATAAATAAAACCAGCCATTTCCCACCCGGGATTTTGTGTTGTATTGTGTTGTTTTGTAATAAGAAGCTCAAAGCGTAGCATTTGTTCCGCAGTGATATTTGCCATTGCTTTGTGTCTTGGGCAACTGTTTTCCAGCCCGAGTTTATTGCTCGGGCCAGCGTAAAAGTAGTGTTCTTCGGAACGCGAAACACCGGGAAGCAGTTGTCCGGTGTAAGGCCACGTAGGAGGCATGGCCTCCGATGGGCCGGATAACAACACTCCTCTCACCATGGCGTCGGTGGGAGGCACGGAGGGGGACTGGCGCTTACCGCCAGCTACGTCAACACCCCCCGCACCAGAAGCACCCGAAGCACCCGGATTACCTGGACTACCAAGACTACCGGCACTACCGGCGGCACCAGTATCTCCAGTTCCCTCCACGTCGGCGGAAGTTGTGCAGCAGAAACCAGCAGCAGCGGTACCCACCAACATGGCATGGAAGGAGGGCACCATCCAGAAAGTACTCAAGGGCGCTGCGTACTACGAATCCCTCAAGGACAAGTACGCAGAGTACGTGAATGGAGCGGAAATCCTCCCGATACCCGAAACGCTGAGCGAGATCGAGCCCAGGATCCTCTCCCTGCTGACCAAGGACCTGAAAAGCCACAAACTCATCGGAGTCAGCAGGGACGCCATAGAGGAGGCCATCAAAGCCCTCAAAATCAACGGCAAGATGGTGGCTAGGCGCAGCTACGCCACGTGGGACGTCCTGCTCAGCACCGCCGACGAGGCCAGAAAACTGGCCGGCACCACCATGCAGACCAAGACCCTGCTACTGGAAACTGAGTACATGGGCACGCGCAGAACCAAGATCACCCTGCACGGAGTGCCCATGGACATCTCACCAGACCATGTCGGGGTCTTTTTCACTCAGTACGGCAGGGTCGAGGAAGTAAAGGCGCTCACCTCGAAGCAGGGCTTCTTGACTGGCGACTTCATCCTGCAGGCGACGGTCGCTCGCGAAAAGTTGGCCAAAATCCCCAACATCATCAACTGCAGGGGGAGAAGGATCTACGTCGTCGTGGAGGGCAGGAAGCCCTTCTGCTGGGTCTGCGGAGACTCCAACCACGTGGCCAGGGAGTGCCCCACCAAGAATCCGGCACCCAAGACCCAACCTCCGCAGACGACCGCCGCCGCCGCTACTACAGCAGAAAAGCCGGAAAAACCGGCACAACCAAAAAACGGCCCGGCGGAGCAAAAGGAGGGAGAATGGAAGACGGTTGGCAAGAGAGGAACCAAACCCAAGAGCCAACCGTCGGCGGAAAAGCAACCCGCCAAAGCAGCAGCAGTGCCAGCGTCCCCTCCTGCGCCCTCTCCCAAGCCAAAGGAGTCGGCAGCTCCTCCCAGGAAGAAGGCGACGACACCCTCGCCAACCAAGCAGGACGCCCTGCAGGCGAAACCCAAAAAACCCCCGACGGAGGAGCGGATGGAGGTCGGCTCAGCGGCACAACCAAGAGCCTCTTCCCTGAAAAGAAACAGAGAGGAGGAAGAACAGCAGCAGCAACACAGCATCAAGATGCAGCGGAGGAGCAGAAGCAGCGACAGGAAGACGCATGCAGCCGTCTCGCTACCCGGGTCTCCGGAGAGGCCAAAAGACACTTATGCCAAAAAGGCAAGCAGCCTCCCGTCTTCCCCCCTCAAAAAAATCAGCAAACATCTCTCCTTTTCCCAGTCCCCGGTCTTCAAGCTGAACCCACTTACACCAAGGAAAACTCTCTCCCCCACTCCCACCCCTTCTCCTACAACGTCCCAGCCCAGAAAGAAAAAGACTCTCCCCAGGGGCGAAGCCCTAATGAAAATAGACTCAAAGGACATAGCTAGGGAGTGGAGTGCACAAAGGCGTGCACTTTTGAAGCCACTCCTTAAGCTCAAAGAGGTCAACGGCAAGTCGTCCGAAGACCCGTTCAACTTCCCCGACGCCCCGGGGGTAATTACCCTCATCAGGACTACAGGGGGCAATCTAAAAGTGTGGGATCACGTGGAGGCTGCCGAAAAACTTTATCCCAACATCGTCATGATGAGGAGTGGTACTCCTGAACTACGCAAAATGGCGAAAAATTGTGCAGGCCGACTCCCAGTTTTGCTCCACCCCTCGTTATATAGGGTAGTAAAACTAACATACCCAACGGACGTTGGCGGCATTGTCCATGACGGACGGGTTACGTCCGACGTAGGAACTGGTTCCCTTGGACAGTCCGTCGGGGTCCTTTCCCCCAATGATTTCTACCCGGTATGCGCTCGTGTTTAAGTGTTTTCTCTTTTCAGATCTACTAGATGTCTATCAAGATAGCCAGCTTGAATGCGAGGGGCTTGAGGGATCGGGGTAAGGCGGCTCGCCTGCTTCGTGACCTCCTGTCCTTCGGCGTGGATGTGGCCGCGATCCAAGAGACCCACTTTGTTTGCGAAGTCGACTCGTGTGTGCTGTCCAACGACTTTGTCGTCTATTCAGCATACGGGAGCCGGCATGCCAGAGGAGTTTCTTTGCTGGTCAAGCGTACCCTGGACGCGAGGATCGACCTTGTCCATGTCGGTGCCGAGGGCCGGCTCATCGTGGCCGATATTGCAGTGAAAAGCAAGACGTTCCGGCTGATTGCGGTTTACGCGCCCAACGTTCAAGGTGAGCGAGTCTCTTTCTTTCGGCTGTTGGAGCCCTTCATGGTGAATCCAACACGGCTAATCTTAGTTGGGGACTGGAATGCCATCCTAACCCCCAAATGGGATAGAGGGAGGGGCGCTAGCGGGTGGAGTGGTGATCGCAGCCTGGTCGATCTGATCGGCGAATTTGGTCTCGTCGATAGATACCGGGTCGATCATCCGGATGGGAGCATGTGGACGTGGACGCATAGTTGGCCTTCTACCCGGGTATCAGCGTACCTGGATAGGATGTTAGTGAGAGAAGCCGACATAGACTTCTTAGAATGTCCAACGTTCCACTGGCTAGGCTACTCGGACCACAAACTCGTTTGTGCCCGGGTGGCGTTAGAATTTAGGCCTAGAATGGCTGGTTACTGGAAGTTCAATCAGTCCTTACTGGACAGGCGGGACTTTCGTGACCAGCTGACTAGAGTAGTTCAGCGGGCATTAATTGGGCGAGTCATTGGGAGTAAGTGGTGGGCTAGCCTTAAGGATAGCATTAGGTCTTTCGCCACCCAATACAGCCAACGGCTCAACCTAGATAAGGCTGCGAAGGCAAAGACACTTAGAGCTAATTTCGCCCGGGCGGAGGCTGGTGGGGATCCCCTAGAGATAGCCTTAGCCAGGGAGGCCCTGCAGCGCCCGACTAACGAGCGCTACATGGGTCAGGTAATTAGACATAAGTTAAGCAAGATGTCTTCCGAAGCTGTGAACATGGGCGCGGAACTGCGCAAGGAAGAAATTCGCCGTGCCGGCGACCGGTACATTCGAGAGGTGCGCGACCCGGAGGGACATCTCCTAAGGTCCACTGACGACATGTGCGAGGCTTTCCGGCAGCATTTCGAACACCGCTTTACCAAGGAACCTGGTCTCCGCGACGAGGAGTTTCGCAGCTATTTGGCTGACTTTCCCCGGCTTTTGCCGGCTGAAGCGGCTAGCTGTGAAGGGGAGATTACGGAGGACGAAATCTACGTGGCCTTGAAGAAGGTCGGCAGAGGCAAGTCGCCAGGTTTGGATGGTTTGCCCTATGAATTGTACTTGAGGATGTCGCACCTTTTTGTCCCGATCTTGGCTGTCGTGTTCAACCACTGGTTTCGGCAGGGGTCCATCCCCGGTCGGATCACCAGGGGCGTGATCACGCTGTTGAGAAAGGGTAAGAAGGTTGGGAGGGAATTAGACGATTACAGGCCCATAACTCTGCTAAACACAGAGTTAAAGATTCTGGCCAAGATCCTGACGAATCGCTTGCAGCTAGTTGCCGAGTCTCTGTTGGAACCGGATCAGACTTGTTCTGTGAAGGGGAGAACAATTCAGAGCAACCTGCACTTGATTCGCACGATCGTAGAGGGTGTAGAAGACGACGATGAGGCCGCGCTGATCAATTTGGATCAGTCCAAGGCATTTGATAGGATTGACCATGGCTACCTGGCTGCTGTCCTGCAGGCCGCCGGATTCAAACCCGACTTCAGCCGCTGGATTAGCCTCCTGTATCGCTCCCCCCAGGCTGTGGTGCAGGTGAACGGGAAGCTGTCGGGCGCTTTCGCGCTGTCTAGGTCGGTCCGACAGGGTTGTCCACTGTCGTCTCTCCTTTACGTCCTGGCGTTGGAGCCGCTACTTCGCCGGCTAAGGGACGAGACGCACAGTCCGGTCCTACGTGGAATCGCCGTCCCTGGTGGAGCTCGAGCCAGGGTTTCCGCGTACGCCGATGACGTAACGACCTTTGTGTCCTCCCGCAGGGACATAGAGGCGGTACAACAGGCGCTTGTACGGTACGAGAAGGTGACAGGGGCCAGAATTAACTGCGACAAGTCATCCGGCTTGCGGTTAGGTGCCTGGAAGGGTGTTTCCCTCCCGGGGCCCTTCGGCTGGACGGACGGGCCGGTCAAGCTCCTCGGAGTTTGGTTCGGTCCGGACTTACAGCTGGAGAAAAACTGGTCAGAAGTACTGGCAAAGGTCGGCGCGTCGGTCAAGATTTGGCGTCGACGGGGTCTCTCCGTGAAGGGCTTGGCGGAGGTGTGTAACACATACCTCTTTCCCATGATCCTTTACCGACTGTCAGTACTTCCCCTTTGCGATGATCATGAGAAGGCGCTCGAGCGTTTGCTATTCTCCTGCCTGTGGAGAGGACGCAAACACATGGTCAGCAAAGGAGCCTGTTACCTCCGTCCGTGTCAAGGGGGGTCTGGGAATGCCACACTTGAGGAGCCACGTGCTCGCTTCGAGGTTGGCATTTCTCAGGCGCGCGTTGGAGGAAGATCGGTTGCTTGCGGGGGTAGTGAGGGACATGTTCCCTTGCCTTACCATCACCCCCCCGACCCTTTGGCTGACCGTCAGGCCTTGGGTGCGACCGAAATTCCTGCTCGAATGTCTGGCGGCCTTACAGGCCATTCCACGGTCCAGTGACCTTTCACAGCCTAGGAAAATCTTCTATCGGGGACTAGTGGAGGGTGCCGTGAAGGATAAGCTGTGCAGTAAGCTCGGCATGTCGAGAGTGGAGTACCGCTCTCATTGGTCTTGGGCGCCGGGTGCGGATTGGCTCAGCAACTCTGAGTTCTCTCTCACCTGGCGATTGGCTCGGAATGGCTTGTCGCTCAATGACAGGCGTTTCGCAATGGGCCTGGCGGATTTGCCAGATTGTGAGCGTTGCAACCTTGGAATCAAGGAGACGTCTGCGCACGCCTTCTTCCATTGTTCGCGCGTTCGCCCGTTGTGGGAGCGTGTCGGCGAGTTGACTGCTCGTATCGCACCGCGAGAGCTCGTGCTCATTGATCGCGCATACGCTGTGGACAATGTGTCGCCCCCGTACTCTGGAGTGAAACGGATGGTGTTTCTGTCGCTACTGGCCACGGCTAGAATGGTGATTTGGATGACGCGTCTGGAGGAAGTCTTGCGGGGAGGCCGTCTTTCGGATCAGGATCTAATCCGATATTTTGAGCACCAGCTCAAAATGAAGATTAGAACTGAACGGAAACGACTGCACCCGACAGACTTCGGTGAAAGGTGGATAAATGCAGCGAGCCTGGTTCGCGTGACCGGGGCTAGCCTTGATTTTCTCTTCTAGATCTGCTAGGCGCATCGGGGTGGATTCCGTTGGAACCCCTCCCATGGTTTAGGTAAGAAGTTCTTTTGTGTACCTAGTTAATGTGAGTGCATGTGTTTGTCCTAGCCTGTTCCCGGCTCCATTGCTTTTGTTATGATCCAGTCCGAGATTCCCATTGTCCACTGTTATTTTTTGTCCCATTTTTTGATTCTCGGCTGGGTCAGTCTTATATTCTCCAGTCCAACTTATTTTTTTGCCCAGCCTCTCCAGTCCCCCTTTAGGAAGAGAGCTCCTTGATTTTGTCCTTCAAGGCAGAATACAGCGGCCTCTTTATTTTTGAGGGTGTGTTTGGGTCTTACTAACATAATGTATATGCATTTATTTGAATTGTTTTATGTTTTGGGAACTTTTTGTTTTCTTCATACCCCTGCCCATCATAACATTCCATTTCATGAAAAAATTTTTAAAGTTATTTTTGTAAACTATTGTAAATATTCACAAATTTTTATATACACACTTGGGGCGTTTTGTAGGTCCTCGGTATGCTATTTCTTGCGACTTTTTTGGTGCATGATAAGTAAGAGTGGTGATGGACAAATTCTTATGGTGAATGAGAACCATTGTAACGCATGTATGGGTCGTGATTCTGATTAGCTAGGTATAGGATAGAGTACTGAAGACCAACCCGAGTTTTTCTTCCCCCTCCCACCTTTCGGCCTTGAGCCACAATTTGTATTTTACAAATAAATAAAACCAGCCATTTCCTACCCCAGGCCACTATGGATTGGAGGTCCCTTTCAAGTACGGCAGCGAGGTTCACTTTGTTGTCCACACCTGGTTTCTGATCGATGCAAGAGTAGATTGTTGTGTCATCGGCATACATGCCAACTTGGGATCTAATGGTGTCGGGGAGATCATTAATGTAGATCAGAAAGAGTGTGGGACCTAGGATAGAACCTTGAGGGACGCCCACGTTCGTATGGTAGTTTTAGGAGGCATGCCCATTTAATACCACCTTCAATGTGCGGTTAGAGAGGAAAGACTGGATGAGGTCAAACAGATGTCCAGTTATCCCATAGCTCCGCAGTTTGCACAAGAGGTCAGCATGCCAGACCCTGTCGAATGCTTTATGTAGGAATTCTAAGACCGGCCATGTTTGTTTTTTTTTTTTTGTTCTCTCTTCCTCCCTTGCTAACTGGACACATGGCTTTGAGGTGTTTCTCCCCCCTCCCACTCCAATGTATTCTGCCCTCACACTACTCTCTGTTACTGCTTACTTAGAGGTAGCTTAAACTTTCCAGAACTGAATAGAGAAAACAAAATGAAGATAATTTTTGAAATTTTCTTAACTTTTTTCTGTCAGTCAGCCTGCAACTGGTAAGTTTTAGCCAGTGTGATCTTATTTTGCTGTATTTTTTGAATTTTTTATTTTTTTATTTTTTATTTTTTTATTCCTTTGGTTCTTATCTTTTCTGTCTAATTTTTGTTCCTGTTTTGTTACTAACCTAAGTTCTCTAATGTGCGGTTAGAGAGGAAAGACTGGATGAGGTCAAACAGATGTCCAGTTATCCCATAGCTCCGCAGTTTGCACAAGAGGCCAGCATGCCAGACCCTGTCGAATGCATGTGCTTTCGCCTCTCACTTCTAAGCTCGGTTAGCTATCTCTTCTTCCTCTACCGCTCCCCCTCCTCCTGTGACTGTACGGTACTTGATTGCATCTCTACTAATATCGACAGGGCCATTTCTTCTCACCCATCTGCCCATATATTTGTGTTTGGCGATTTTAACGCCCACCACACCAAGTGGCTTGAAAACTCAGCCACCAACCTTGCTGGGATCCGCACCATGTACTTTTCAATAACCCAAGCTCTAACACAAGTGGTGGACTTCCCCACGCGTTTCTCTAAAAACCCTAACGGAAGGGACTCTTTACTCGACCTTTGCTTTACCTCCATCCCAGACTCCTGCACTACCAGGCAACTCTGCCCCCTCGGAAACTCTGACCACGCCATAGTCTCCGTAAACATATCAATCCGCACTAACTCTACCCAAGAAAACCAAACCAGCAGAATGTCATACTGCTACCAAAGAGCCGACTGGGACTCATTCGAACAACGTCTTCGATCTTCCTGTCGAAGACTGTGCCTCCGAAGTCTCCTCTTGGGTTAAGGCTGGCATCGATGCTTTTATCCCGGCCAGGAAATTCCAACTAAAACCAAATTCGTCTCCCTGGTTCTCACCCGCTTGCTCGGCCGCCATTGCCCACCGGAACCATTTCTTCCGGCTCTATCGAAGCTGCTCGTCGAACCAAAACAGGCGCCTTTTCGCCTCAGCACGGAACAAGTGTAAAAAAGTACTGAACAAAGCCAAGAGGGCGTTTGCTACCAGAATTAGGCAATGCATAGCATCCTCTAAGTTTGGTTCCAAAGATTACTGGCGTCTCTGCAAAAGCGTGCTCAGCAGGAACAAGACTTCAATACCCCCACTAATCAATGAGTTTGAAGTTATCACCTACCCAGCCGACAAGGCTGAATGCTTTGCCCGTAGATTCTCAACCAATTCGACACTGGACTCGTTAGGAATACCTACACCAGGCTTCCCACCCAGAACTAAGGTTCAACTAAATAATGTCCACATTACACCCTCGCTGGTCGCCAAGATAATTGCACAATTTGACCCACACAAAACGAGCGGCGGTGACGGAATCCCAGTCATAGTACTGAAGAAATGTGCCCCAGAACTCTCCTCTGTCCTCTCTAAACTCTACCTATCTGCTTCCTGCTTTCCTGCCTGTTGGAAGTCCTCCTGCGTAGTTCCTATATTTAAGAATTCTGGCCAACCCTCAGACACCGCCAATTACCGTCCTATTAGTCTCCTTCCAATCTTTGGCAAAGTCTTCGAAGCCATTATCAACGCCGAGGAATGTGCGAACGAACACAAACCAACGAGTAATGAATCACGACAAGTGCGAAAAACAATTGCCACGACATGAAATAAGAAAAACATTCGACAAGTCCTGACACACAGAAAGAATGTTGATGCACCAACAACCAATCTACTGATCCACAAACAAGAATTCTGCATTTGAAAGAGGATTCTTGAACTCTGCTTCTGGGCATCACTAGTTTTTTTTTTTAATGGCAAGACTGACCAGGTGACAAATGCATAAATTTGGGTAAGTCACTGTTTTCTTCTCTTTTTCTTTTCTCTGTCTTCTTGTATATTTCATCACAGCTATAAAAACAATTTATAAGAATGGAGACACAAGTTAGTGTCAAACCTTTACAGTTTATGGAGACTAGTGTCACCGGTTGGTTCACTATAACTGAATCTCAATTTCATTTGAGACAAGTAACCACTGAAGATTGGGGAGCCAAGTTCGAATTCCAGTTGAATTCCTTGCATTCACTTACGCACAAGTACCCTTGGGAAAGGTATTAATCTGTCTCTTCCTTCCAGTTATGGGTTAAATAATAGGATAAATTGGGTTCTATAGTCTTAATCGGCAACCAGTCTACCGCAGAAAGCAATGGCAACCTACTGCAGGATAATTTTCTGCCCAGTCAGTTATGTCTCTTTTGAGACATGATTGCCCAAACGTGTATCACGTATAGCACTTAACTGACTGAACCACCGTAGATACAAAAATTTACACCGTAGTCAGTGCCTTGCCTCCTGATGTCATTACAAACATTCCAGACCCCGTTTTAGAATCATAAAATTACACAAAACTTAAAGAATGTGACTGCTTACAAAAAGACCATACTAGAGCTCTTGAAGAAATTAATGAAGACCACCACATTAAACCATCGTGAGTAGATTGGGGCTAGTGAAGAAATAGAACGGCAAAAGATTTATTAGAGCACTTCCTTCACAAATAGCTCTGGTCATAGCAGCACACACAAAAATGCCTTTATCAGACCTAGGTAGACTATGTGATAATTTGATGCCACTAATTCAAGAGGTATCTGTCTGACAGGCAATAAAACCAAAATATAAGCAACATATTAACAGTACAATTCCTATATGAGTACATACCTTTTCCGAGAAACAAAAACCAAAAGTCTACAGAGTTTATTTGTACTTTGCAAACACGGCTCGTACAGGCAAACCATAGTTCAAATGGCCATATAAGAGAAAGAATAATGCACAAATATTTCCCAATTCTTGTCCTTCATCTTTGAGCCCTAGTGACTCAGAAAACTGACGGGGAAAACCGCACTAGCTATCTCAGGTTCACTGTTATTAACATTACCAGCTAGAATAGGAGCTACAAAAATCAATTTTATAATAGATATGGGCACAAACATCTCTATCTTGTCTTGCTCAGCATTTACCGGTATACTTTTAGAGTCGATGCCAGTTCAACTTTGGAGTAGATAGATCTATCTATCGCCCGGTTCACACTCCACCCACGTCTATTGAACAGGTTAAGAGGCTCATCCCTTGTTCCCTATTTAAGATGTGGTTTCCGGCTTTCTCTTTTCCAATCTTCTCACTTTGTTGTTTTTTTTTCTTTCAATTGGAGTAGATAGACTGAACTATCGCCTGGTTCACACCACACCCACGTCTATTGAACAGGTTAAGAGGCTCATCCCTTGTTGCCTGTTTAGGATGTGGTTTCCGGCTTTCTCATTTCCAGTCTTCTCACTTTGTTTTTTTTTTTTCAATTGGAGTAGATAGATCTATCTATCGCCCGGTTCACACTCCACCCACGCCTATTGAACAGGTTAAGAGGCTCATCCCTTGTAACCTATTTAGGATGTGGTTTCCGGTTTTCTCTTTTCCAATCTTCTCACTTTGTTGCTTTTTTTTCTTTTAATTGGAGTAGATAGACTAAACTATCACCCGGTTCACACTCCATCCACGTCTATTGAACAGATTAAGAGGCTCATCCCTTGTTGCCTGTTTAGGATGTGGTTTCCGGCTTTCTCTTTTCCAGTCTTCTCACTTTGTTTTTTTTTTTTTTTCAATTGGAGTAGATAGATCTATCTATCGCCCGGTTCACACTCCACCCACGCCTATTGAACAGGTTAAGAGGCTCATCCCTTGTTCCCTATTTAAGATGTGGTTTCTGGCTTTCTCTTTTCCAATCTTCTCACTTTGTTGTTGTTTTTTTTTCTTTCAATTGGAGTAGATAGATCTATCTATCGCCCGGTTCACACTCCACCCTTGTCAATTGAACAGGTTAAGAGGCTCATCCCTTGTAACCTATTTAGGATGTGGCTTCCGGCTTTCTCTTTTCCAATCTTCTCACTTTGCTGGGTTTTTTTTTCTTTTAGTTGGAGTAGATAGACTAAACTATCGCCCGGTTTACACTCCATCCACGTCTATTGAACAGGTTAAGAGGCTCATCCCTTGTGCCCTGTTTAACAAAACATAATATTTTTAGCAATGATTTCTGAAAAAATTGAATTATTTTAAAATAATAAAATTTCCTTAAATTATTTTAAGATAATTGCGCAACTTGACCCACACAAAGCGAGCGGCGGTGACGGAATCCCAGTCATAGTACTGAAGAAATGTGCCCCAGAACTCTCCTCTGTCCTCTCTAAACTCTATAACCTCTGCCTATCTGCTTCCTGCTTTCCTGCCTGTTGGAAGTCCTCCTGCGTAGTACCTATATTTAAGAATTCTGGCGAACCCTCAGACCCCGCCAATTACCGTCCTATTAGTCTCCTTCCAATCTTTGGCAAAGTCTTCGAAGCCATTATCAACGCCGAGGTGATTCAGCATCTTATGGCCAACGGGCTTCTCTCTGACAAACAGTATGGGTTTCGCTTCACCAGGTCTACTGCTGATATGCTAACGACCATTACCGAATACATATACCAGGCACTTGACAAGAATGGTGAAGCCCGAACCGTTGCCTTGGATATCTCCAAAGCATTCGACAGGGTCTGGCATGCTGGCCTCTTGTGCAAACTGCGGAGCTATGGGATAACTGGACATCTGTTTGATCTCATCCAGTCTTTCCTCTCTAACCGCACATTGAAGGTGGTATTAAATGGGCATGCCTCCCAAAACTACCAGACGAACGCGGGCGTCCCTCAAGGTTCTATCCTAGATCCCACGCTCTTTCTGATCTACATTAATGATCTCCCCGACACCATTAGATCCCAAGTTGGCATGTATGCCGACGACACAACAATCTACTCTCGCATCGATCAGAAACCAGGTCTGGACGACAAAGTGAACCTCGCTGCCGTACTTGAAAGGGACCTCCAATCCGTATTGGCCTGGGGTAGGAAATGGTTGGTAAATTTCAATGCCTCCAAAACAAAGCTGTTATCAACTAACCACCATAGACAATCGCATCTACCTCCCATTAGCATGGGACAGGCTAGCCTCCCAGAGAGTAAAATACTACGCCTCCTTGGCCTTACACTCTCGGCGGACCTCAAATGGAATGACTATATTGAATCCATTGCCAAATCTGCTGCTATGAAAGTCGGCTCCCTGTGCAGGGCCCGGAAATTTTTCCCACCTGAATCTATTCTGCACATATACAAATCTACCATCCGCCCGTGTATTGAATATTGCTGCCATATCTGGTCGGGTGCCCCTGCTGCTCTCCTTGAGCTTCTTGACAAAATACAAAGGAGGATCTGTAACGTGGTTGATACTGACTTGGCAGACCGGTTGCAGCCGCTCTCACACCGGCGTGATGTGGCTTCCCTGTGCCTCTTCTACAAGTACTTTCATGGCTTCTGCTCCGATGAGCTTAGATCACTGGTGCCGCCTAAGCACGAATTTACACGAGATACTAGATTAGCAACTAGGTCCCACCCTTTTACAGTTAAACAAATAAGATGTAACCGTAAATTCTACTCCAATAGCTTCTTTTCTCGCGCTTCTCGCCTGTGGAACTCCCTTCCACAACTCTGCTTTCCCGACAGTTACAATCTCCAGGTGTTTAAATGTAGGGTCAATAGACACCTCCTATCACACTAACTCCCAATTATTCTTAGAACATTCTTATCTACCCAACCCTCATTCTCGGTATCCTTACCCGCCTATCACCCACCCTCTGTCATTTCCTATATTTAATCAGCCTTTCTCCACTCTACGTAGCCCCCTGCACAGTAGTGGCAGTGACATGCCTTGCTCGGGGTGAAACGCTTATAAAAAAAAAAAAAAAAAAAAAAAAAAAAAAACTGAGGTCCAGATAGCAAATGTCTAAAACTGATCTTTGTGCATCTGGGCTCCATGAAGATGTTCCGGTGGAAAACCAAAAATAAATAAATATCAATGTGAATTTTGTTTATCTTCCAATGGGAAGCCCAGAATTAAATCCGGGTGTGAATTCCCAAATGACTTGTTTGGAGCCCTAAAGACGAAATAAAAGGCCGACACAGGAAGCATCGCCAGTTGAAAAAAATACGAGCATAATTTGCACGTCCCTTGACCACGTCAAGCGATCGCATCAGGCTTGCTTCTCCTTTCTCTCTCATCTTCTTCTTCACTGTTCACTGAGCCACTTACCCGAATGAACTGAGCGGAGACTTCAAAGACACTCCTAACAAACAAACGCTCACACATACATACGCATAAACTCTTTTCGGCATTTACTGCTATGAACATTTTTAGCGACCTTTGTACCAACCAAAAGACATTACTTTTATTTGTAGAAAAAAAAACTTAATTGATATATATATATATATATATATATATATATATATATGTGTGTGTGTGTGTGTGTGTGTGTGTGTGTGTGTGTGTGTGTGTGTGTGTGTGTGTGTTTCTATACACAATTTGATTTTCTTGTTTTATACCCCACTTATAGTGGGCTATCTACTAACAAAGCCAAATTCAATTAATATATTTCAGCACACAAATACACTTCACTATCACGGATAACCTACTATAACATACATGATAATTCTCTAGATTAGATAAAAACAAATTATATCGTTAAAATCTTTATGTTCAATTGTGAAAAAAGATCTTTCAATTTTATTTTAAATTCATCTTTTTTCAACTTTAAATATCATGAATTAGTGAAGGTATCTACATTCACAATTTGTGGAATCTACCTTGCAAAATTTAATTAAAAAAGCAGATACGACAATTTACATATAGCACTCGTCATGAGTCCCAATAAAAAAAATTTACATAGCGCAAAACTTACTTCTGAGCGATAACTCATGTTTGTTTAGCACAGACGCTGGATTGAAAAACGTAAAGTTCGAAGCTTGCGTTAGTCTCCACTGATTGGCTAATCGAAGGCACGTGAGAACACATAAGAACATGTTTAATTCCACCAAAACTTACAAGTGTACCTGATCAACTTTTGCCAGTAATTAAGGAGAAAACCAAGCGAGAAATTTCACTTGGGAAGGAAGCAGATGTCCATGCAAGTCGCCATGTAATAGAAGAAGAACAATCGCCCATTTCATTCGCCATGTGGCGCGAACCTTAATCCTCAAGTGAGAAATTTACTTTCTAACTCTATATTCCACTCATTTTAATTTAAACTCTTATTCACTCATTCAATATTAATCCTCAATGAGAATTTGAACATCGACCGTGCGTCACTGAAATCCACGCAAATATGAGCAGTTGAATTTTTTAGTTAACTTAAGTAACTCTTGAAAACACAAACCAAAATTGCAACTCCCTGACGCACTCATTTTAATTCATTCAAAAAGGAACAAACATTCAACATTTTCTACACACTCCTTTGAACTCACTTAAAGCATCCTGTTTCAACAAACTCTTTTTTATTCTCTCAATATATAATCTTAACTCCACATTTTGTATATTTTGTAAATATAAATTTTGTCTGTTCTTTGTTACCAATTACCAAGATTTTCTTCATTCATTATTTGTTTGTGTGTTTGTTATTCTTCTTCTTCTATGTGCCCTGTCCCTTCAGGACGTAGGCGATCATGACTTTCCACGTTTCCCTATTCCTGGTGGCTCCGAGGACGCCTTCTGTCACACCATGCAATCCTCGTTCCACCTTATTAGGTCCTTCAAATATATTATACATTGCTTTTCCCTGTCTCTTTTTCACTCTATCTGGCCTGTTAGTATCAGATTCTCCAAGCCCTCCTTCCTCATTGCGTGTCCCAGGAACTTCAGCTCTCTCTTCCTGATGCTCAGTATTAATTTCCTTTTTGTTTC
Organism: Ascarosepion bandense; assembly: GCA_037127315.1. Classification (NCBI taxonomy): domain Eukaryota; kingdom Metazoa; phylum Mollusca; class Cephalopoda; order Sepiida; family Sepiidae; genus Ascarosepion; species Ascarosepion bandense. The sequence goes on along the minus strand of JBBBDQ010002735.1, from coordinate 645,603 downwards.
CATCATTTCCAAGACCTCATCATTGCTCACATGCTCGATCCATGATATTCACGTAAGCTATAAAATTTGAAAGAAAAAAAAAACACTGGAGTGAAATGAAAGAATTGGAAATCGCCGAAAGGTGTGGTGTCGGGGAGTAACATGTAAAAAAAGAATATTTTTACCAAGATTTAAAAAAAATAATAATTTCAAAAATAATTTAATTCGTTTGTGAATAAGTCTAAAAGTTTTATTAAAAACCGACAATCATTTAATTTTTGCAAGAATTTCCAAATTAATGTTTATTTCGTCAAAAAAAACAAAGGCGTTTTTTTTCTATGATTACATTACTTTCATAGTACAGTGTAACCCTGATATAAGAGAGTTTTCGGGACCGGATAAACGTTCTCTTATATCCAGGTTTGGTTTTATTTTATATACATTACCACAGGCTCTAATTTGGGACCAGAGAAAATTTATCTTATATCCGAGTTTCTCTTATATATCAGGGTCTCTTATATCCGGGTTATACTGTAAACTAAACTCTGGCCACCCGCTGACGAAAAACAAATCAAAATTTTTACCAAAATTTCGAACGTCTTAGAAAGGATTAAAAAATTTCAAAGATAATTAAAAAATAATTTACTCTTTCTTTTTAGTAATAAACAATTTGACGGAAAAACTTTTTCTATGACGTTTTTTTTTTTTTCAGCGATTTAGTGGAGGTACCTACTCTGTATCTATTTATTTTCCTTATTGTCTCTCTTTCTGTCAAACAAAATGAACGCAAAAATTGATATCTTTTGAAAACTCTAAAATATTGATATTCCACTCAATATCATTTCTATTTGAAATGCACAAGTATTTTGCTTAGTGGAAATAGCAAATTTAATCATTTAGCTTTCGATTAAAGCTAAAATTAAATCTTCAAGAATTTTTTTTATTTATCAAAATTCATTTTAAAACTTAGATATCGTGAATTATCATGAAAAAGTGGAGGTACCTAATACAGAGTATAAGACAAAATTATGAAAAGGAGCAATAAATCACAACATTACACATCTACACGCGCGACAAAAACACACGTACACACGAGCGCAAATGCGCGAACACACACACGCAAAAGAGGGAAAAAATCAACCTAACATTAATTAACAAGCGCATGAATTAATTTCAACTTGTTAAAAAGATAATAATAAACAATAAGAAAAACGGCAGTCAATTACCAGACGATTAGAAAAAGGAAGCCAATGTGCTGAACAGAATATCATTCAACTAAGTGACAAATTCTATTTGTATTTAAACTCCCACTTCTTTACAGAAGAAGACCATCTCTTCAATAATGAGCTGAGCGGCCATGGGTTCTCAATGATGAGCAGAGTGAGTATGGATTTTTTTTTTAATAATAATTTCACCCTCAAGCAAGGCAGAAATGCCACTGGTGCGTATGGGGTTACAGTAAGAGAGAAAAAAAGATACAGGAGATCTCGAAGAAAAGCAAAGAGATGGATGGGAATCAAGTAGATAAAATATGGCAATTAATGTTGCATTTAAACTTTTGGAGATTGTATCTATCAGGGACGAAAGCGAATGCAAGTGAGTTCCACAAACGGAAAGTGCGAGAAAAGAAACTATAGAAGTAGAGAGGATGTGGTTGTATTTAACTATTTCTACATTAAAAAAGGGTAGGTTTTGATTAACCAGTTGCTCCGGTCCACAAGTAAAAATAACGAAAGAAACAAAGCTCTTTCAAAATTGCAGATATGTCTTTAATTTTTTGTTGTTCTATCTTTTTACAAAGATGAATTAAGCTTTCGATCGACTTCGTTTATCGGGTTCCTATCTTTTCCCCGGGTGCTGCCGGTCTCTCGTCCCTCGCCAACAGTTGCCCGCGTGGGTTCCTCGGGTGGTTTACTCGCTGATGTGTCGTTCAATGGGATAATAATAAAGAAAATTAATATTTTGGCAAGTCCATCCTGGTTTTATATATTTAAAAAATTGTTTTACTTTTAGTATGTTTGAGTCAAAAAACAATTAACGCCGAATAATTAATTGACGCCTTTATTCAATTGGATTATTAGAAATTTAAAAGATGGTTGTTTGATTCAGTCGGCAACCGCGGACATATTGTCGCATTACTCCCTTACTGATCTTCGTCATTTATAGAATATAAATTACGTAATGAAAACAATATCTGTATCCTCCTTTGTTTGTTTGTTTTTTAGTTTTTTTTTGTTTTTGTTTTTTGGGTTTTTTTCTTTTCTACTTAACTGTCACTGCTGTTATTCGCATTCGTTCCTCGGTCGTATTTTCCTCAATGTCTTTCATCATAATGCCGCCTGGAGGATCCACAATCACACCCCTCCCTTCCTTGCATTCGTGTTACCCACTCTGGTTCCTCAGTAATATTTCGTTGTCTTAGTCTTCTCCTACCCCATATTCCTAATATAACTATTACTATTATGATTGCCAAAGGGACACTCCCTAACACCGATGACCACTCTATAAATCTACCGGATTATTTGTGAAGGGTGGGTCGCTTCTCACCAATATTCTTGAGCCTATCAATCTTCTTGTTTGATGTCATTAACTTGGTTAATTTACTTATGGTTACGTTAGACACTCGAGCTACCAGAGGATCCTTCGTGATGTTTGCTAGACTTAAAAACGAGTCCCTTGCTTCGAACCGTTCTTCTATTTGATAATAGGATGGGAGAGTAATAGATCCCCCGTAAGTCGAGCAACTCATCAGTAATTTTACGATAATAATAGGCGGTGTCGCTTTTATGCTGTCAACTGTCTCCTTTTGACAGAACTGAGTTAGCTCGAGCTCCTTTTCTAGTGTTATTGCCCATATTCCATCCGATAAGCTTAACGCCTGTGGTAGCATATCTTTACCCGACAGGCTGACTCAATCCAATCCTTGTTATACTTAAACAATTCAAGTAGGCAGAGTCGGCGGTTATTTGTCATTTACATGGGACTTCTGGACCCCAAAATATTAGACTTGAAAATTTCAGCTTCACTCGGAGTCAGTAGCATGAATTTCGTTAGAGCACGGTTGAATGCTGTGTAGTCCGCCTCTAGTACATATCTAGCGACTATTCCTAGGTATTGACCCTCCCCCGGATAAGGGACCGGCAAGCTTATTGCCTGATAAACCTCAAAGGTGTCTTCCCTGCTCAAAAAGCGGGATTGGGACCACTGCCAGCAGCTTATCATTTTCCACTCACATTGCACAGCCCAGGGAACTATAATAGCGCCACAATTCCGTTGTAGGTTCTGAGGGTAACCTCACTTGGTGAGGGAGTTTTTCCCGAACTGCAAGCAGGATGTCTCTAAGATAAGCGGGGGCAACGATACTGGGTGAAAGATGCCCCAAAGAGAGCATATCTAGCTGAGCCCGAACATGCTCTAGTAATAACAACAACCAGGAGGTGTCCGCACTCTGCCATTTATTATTAATAACTGAAAGACCCGCTTCAAAATTGCAGCATTCAATTTGGCTATGGCTTCTGTTTTTATTTTATTTTATTTTATTTATTTATTTATTTATTTATTTATTTTATTTTTTCATTTTTTTCTTTTGAATCCAAAACAACTTTCAAATGTTCAAGTTCGTTTTTTGTTCAAGTTTTTTCTTTTGAGTGGAAATGAGAGAATCTCTTTCTTTTTCCTTAACCCTCAATTTCTTTATGATGTTTTTACACTGCAACTGCTGCTTGGATCATTTTTTCTTTTCTTGTAAAAGTTCAGTAATCTGTTCATCTTTTTCTTTGAACATCACTTTGTAGGTTGCATCAAGGCTTTGGTTTTGAGAATTTTTTCCAATGTTTGTTGCAGTTGAACTTTTAAACTTTCTTTCTCCTTAATAACTGTTTGTAGTTTCTTTTCTGCTTCTCCAGTACGTATGGTAAACTCTTGTGTGAATGCATTAATATCAGCCATTTCTAACTTGCGTGTCTCTTCACACTGGAGGAGTTGCTTTCCAGAAGGTCATTGTTTTCTCGGCTGAGTTGCACAAGCTTGTTCTCACGATGCAGAAGAATTTCAAACATTTCTGCTAGTTTCTTTAATAATTTAATTGGATAACAAGAGTTTTTTTCACTGGCTGTATTTTCATTTGATTTAATTTGTTCATAATTTTCAGTGTTCTTTACTTATAGTCGATGTCATTTCTTAACTTTCGTCACCTGATTCTAAATCTTGCCTTTCTAAACTGTCTCTTCTTGGCCTTAGCTGGTCAGACTCTCCACACTTGCTGTATGTATTTGAACTGGACTGGCTATCTGACCGATAATGGCTGTGAACTAGATTATGCCTTCGCAAAGATTTATGCAATGTCAGTCGCAAAGGAGACAGATCAAATAAATGTTCTCCCCGTTCCTCATTCGGGATGGGTGTGGATATGATTTCAATATCAGATGATGTCGTCGTGTCAATCGCATCCTCAGAATCGTTTCCAATTGATACTTTTTTCACTGTTTTGTTCTGATTCTGTTTTGGAGCTTTCTGAACGATCGGTCGAATTGGAATGACTGTCACTATTTGCAGTCATTGCTTTTCTTATTTCCTCTCTACTATGGACTTTTATAGTGGTATTTGTTGTGTTGGTCAACACTATCGGAAAGCCATTCGTACTGTCCCCCTTAACGATAGACCTTCAGAACCTAATCTCTCCGTCTGCCCTAAAGAGATCTTCTTTTGGGGTTGCAACGTAGGTCTCACCGTCCCTGGTGCCTGAGGGCATTCATTCTGCATGACCCGAGATAACCATCCGTGTGTGTGTGTGTATGGGGGGGGGGGGTTACTAAATCTTCTTTGACTACAACCGTGAAGATTAAAGTTTATCTGAGCTCTATTTTTCTCGAACCAGTCTCTGTCCAATACCATTAATCTACTTAGAGGAGAGGCTACATAGAGAAACTGTTTTGTATCAAATTGACCTCACGGTCAATTCTATCAGACCTGATACCCTAATTCTTTGTCCGTCTGTCTGAACTACTCTTAAGTTTGATGGTCTTAATTTAAGGTTCCCCGAAACCTAACTTTTTTAATGCTGTTCCGTTTATCATAGAGATTGATGCGCCGGTATCTATTAGAGCTGGTATTACTACCCCACCCCCAATATTTGCCTTACATGTGGCGTCCACGCCTTCTGAAAACAAAGCGCAAGTCTGGGCCACCCCTATTCCCCTTTGGAGTGGCCCTCCTGGGTTTCCCGCGCCTCTATTTCTATTCTTCCCACTTCAGGTAAAGACGTCATTCCATTGACTTGGTTGACTCCACCTCAAGTTTAGCTCGGAATTAGGAATAGTTTCTCTGTGACTATTAGGAATAGTTTCCCTGGGACTGGCCCCTTGCGCCCAGGCAGGTGCTTGGATTGATGCTAACCTATCAAAGAGTCTGGAGCTCTTCTGTGCAGCTGCAAAGCATAGTTGAGAGTAGGGGGGGGGGGCTGCTCTAGTTGTATCTTCCTTTACAAATAGACTTATTAGCGCATCTGTAAAGTATTCTGCCAGTTGTGTCTGTATTGCCTCTCGCTCCCGTTATACTACATCTTTAAAGAGGAGTTTAGCTAATCCTAGAACTCTTCTGGCAAGTTCAGAGAGAGTTTTTCCATTTTTTTGTTTTTTTGTTTTATCTTAATCAGTTCCCTCGCAGCATCATCTGTGCTAGTAAAAGGGGGGCATATTGGCTTGTCAATTGTGCGATTAAAGTCGGCCAGTTATCCCCAGGGTTATCGTCTAGATAAAAACCTATATATTCAGATACTATCCCATCTGAATAGTCGTAAGCAAGGTTTACCAACTCGGTTGAGGATAATTGGTAGATGCGTATCTTCTTCTTTAAAGAGTCTACTCATGGCTGGAATTCCGATGCCTTCTCCATAAATAATGGAATCTTCAATCCGCTTGTATCGACTTTCGAAACAGAACATGGTGGAGTATTAACACTATTTCTATCCATGGCCATCTAATGAAGAGCAACCGATCAATTAGTTATTTCGATAGCCACTCAAGTGGGAAAACAAACAGATTTATCTACTTTCGAAATTATGATGACACATAGATTACTGAAAAAAAAAAAAAAACAAACAAACACCAACGAGGAACACGAATCAACAAGAAAAAAGAAAAAAAAAGCGACTGCCTACCTTGCAGGGTCTACTTGATATCGTCTTTCGTTTTGGTGACGAGTGTCTCCTGAATCCGGATTTTTAAAAAAGTTTTTCGCCGATTCCTCTAAGGTCGTTCTAGTGTAACTGTCGTGATCGTATAGTTATTTTTCTTTTCCAAATTTCATGTGCCACAGTGTTTTTCTTTTTCAGGTCACAATCCTTGGTCGAACCAGTTGCTTCTGTCCACAAGTAAAAATAACGAAAGAAAAAAGCTCTTTCAAAATTGCAGATATGTTTTTTTTTCTTTCTTTATTATTTATTTTTTTTATTTTTTGTTCTTCATTGTTGTGCTATCTTTTACAAGGATGAATTAAGCTTTCGATCGACTTCGTTTATCGGGTTCCTATCTTTTCCCCGGGAATTGCCGGTCTCTCGTCCCTCGCCACCAACAGTTGCCTGCGTGGGTTCCTCGGGTGGTCTATTCTCTGATGTGTCGTTCCCCGAACGGTCCATCCGCTGATGTCTCGTCCCCCCCGGCCGGTCCACCCGTCGATCTGCCGTTTCGCAAATCGACTTCCAATACATCGACACCTCTCAGGGCTTAATTCCGACCATCAGCATTCGCTTTCTTTGTCTCACTCTAAACATGAGAAAGCACCCACCACCACGGAGCCCGCCTCCGATAACGTCACAATGCACCTTCCGACCGGTGAAATCCCCAGCCTGGAGCTTAAATTCGCTCTCTTTTGTCCGTTTTCACCCGGTGACATCGACTCATTGAAAGCATCACTTTAGGTATTTTAATGTTCAATAAAATGAATTAATCTTTTCCACTAAGTTGTAAGAGGCTGAGGTCAGTGGACACTAAGATTGATCGGCCGGTGTATTATGGAGTCATCTAAAATCTCTTCTTTGTCTTTTTACATATTTGATCTAAGTGTCGATATCCATATTAATTGCCTGACTTACTCAGGACCATTAAAGAAGAACCAGCAGAGATACAAAGAAAGGAGGAAGGGAAAATTAGAGCACTATCAGGGTCATCAACGCCCCCGAAAATGCTTTTAAGATTAACAGCTGGGTACTTCTTCACGCATTAGTATCAAAGCAATATCTGTAGTGTATTCGATACCGCCTTGTTAAAATTATAAACTGAACACCGTGGGAGTGGTCAGATTTATACAATGGGATAATAAAGAAAATTAATATTTTAGCAAGTTCATCCGGGTTTTATATATAAAAAAATTGTTTTACTTTTAGTATGTTTGAGTCAAAAAGAAATTAACGCCGATGAATTAATGGAGATTTCAAAAGATGGTTGTTTGACTCAATCGGCAACCAAGGACATACTGACGCCTTTATTCAATTGGATTAATAAAGAAAATAGATATTTAAACAAGTCCTTCCTAGTTTTATAGAAAAGCATTTAGTTTTCCTTTTTTGAGTTAAAATTAAAGCCGATGAATCAATGGAAATTTAAAAGATTGTTGTTTGATTAAGTCGGCAACCGCGGCCATGTTGTAACAGTAGGACCTTGATGACAATAATAAGCTCGTCAGAGAAGTTTCCATGAAAATACTTGTAGAAAAGACAGAGGGGATCCGCATCATGTTGGTAAGAAAGTGACTGAAGACGGGTTGCCAAGTTAGGTTCGATTATATTGCAGATCCTGTTTTGGATTTTGTCAAGAACCTCAAGATAAATAGCAGGAGCAACCGACTAGATACGGCAACGGTATTCAATTTTTCGAACGAATGGTAGATTTATAAATGTGCAAAATGAATTCTGACGAGAAAAACTTAGCAGCTATGGATTTAATATAGTTAATCTATTTGAGGTCATTTGAAAGAGTGAGACCAAGGAGACACAGTGCGTTGTTTTCTATAGAGACTAGCGACTTCCATTTTAATAGTAGTCAGAAATTATTCTCTATGGTGGTTAAAGAGAACAGCTTCGTTTTAGAGGCATTAAAATTTACTAGCCATTTGCTATCCGATTCAATCACAGATGAAGGGCAGTTACCAGGTTTAGTTTGTCACCCTTGGTAGACTTGTTACAGAGACGGTTGTAAACGGTGGTGTAATCTGCATCGATGCTAACTTGGGCATTCATTACATCAGGAAGATCATTAATAAAGATTAGAAAAGGCGTAGGACCTAGGATAGAGCCTTGAGAGACGTCTACGTTTGTATGAAAGGATCTGCAAGCTTGTCCACTCAAAACAACCTTCATTTCACGATTTGATAGGAACGGTTAGATTAAATCAAATAATCGTCCAGAAATACCATATCTCTGGAGCTTGCACACAATGTCAGTATGCCAAACCCTGTCAAATGCTTTCAATGTATCAAGAGCAACAGCTCAAGCTTCGCTGTTCTTATCAAGAGCCTGGTATATATATATTTAGTGATGGCAGTTAGTACATCAGCGGTAGACCTGGCGAACGGTAGCCATATTGTTTGTCAGAGAGAAGGTTGTGAGATGTGAGATGTCTATTTCAGCATTGATAATAACCTCTAATACCTTGCCAAAAAGAGGTAAGAGGCTAATAGGACGATAATTATAGGGGTCAGAAGGCTCCCCAGAATTCTTAAAAACAGGAACTACAGAGGAAAACTACCAACAAGCAGGAAAGCAGGGAGAAGTGAAACAACAATTATAGAATTTAGAGAGGATTGGAGCCAGATCAAGGGAAACATTTCTTTAGGATGAAGGTTGGAATTCCTTCACCTCCGCTTAGATTCAAGCTTAGAAATTATGCGAGGGATGGGTTTATATATATATATTACTCAATTGAGCCTCAGTTCTAGATGGGAAATTGGGTGTGAGTACTCCAGACAAGTCAAGTGCGGAGTTGGATGAGAAATTGCAAGCAAAACACTCGGTCTTGTCTGTTATGGATTTGAGGACTTCGAATTGATTGAGGGACTGAGAGTTTTTTGTTGTTCAGTACATTTGAGGGTTACTCAGTGGTGCGCTGAGCGGACATGGATACCATGGTTAACTTTGCAAACTAGCATCGTCCCTGCATACATTTTTACACGATACACGAAAGACTTTTGGGGAGTTTTGAAAATTACTTTCTCTTCGTGCAGTCATATGTAGCGTTTTAGTCCAACAGCAGACCTGTAAATTTTGTCACGAAACTGAAATAAGTAACCTGTATGTCTGCCAGGAAGACATTAAACTGACAATTTCCATGTGATTTTAGTGCACATCGAATCGGACACGTGATAGAACAACCTTACTGCAGGTGTTACATACAACCTCAGACTGAATATCTTTTAGGATCGAGTCTACATCACCTTTTCTAAGAGTTCCTTTCAACTTATAAAGCTGAACACATTTAACAACATCATTGAAACGTTTCTTTGGTTTTTATCTAGACATATCACCTTACTGAGAACAGTCCAGATATCATCGCTATTATGCAATTAAATGCCTTGGTCAAATCAACAAAGACTTGATACAATAGAACACGATGTTCTAAGAATTTATCTTGCAGGTGACATGCTGAGAAGATCACATCCATTGTGGTCTGTCCCTATTTATGGAGTTAGATGCCTTGGTCAGATCGACAAATACCTGATACAGTGCAACACAATGTTCTAAGAATCTCTCTTACAGTTGACATGCTGAGAAGTTTGTACCTTCTTGGTATTAACTTCTGTTATTGTTTCTTGGTTATCTTTCGAAGTATCATGGCGGCATCACCGACAGACAATGAACTCTTCCATCCATTACTTAAACCTCCCCTCACAAGAGGTGAGAGGGAATAACCTGAGGAGAGCGCACTTAGAGCGATCCGAAATCAGCCGAGAGTAGGTCTACGAACACTGCTACCTTAACGACCATTACGAGTACCAGTTCTAAGGCCGAGGGTCGAATGATAGTATTCCACATTAACGCGTATTATCGTTCCTACTAACCAAGTTCCAAGTATTGTATTCTTTCTGTATTTAATATATATTCGTATTTTTTTATTTGGTTGTTTTTGCGTTATTCTTGCTGGACCTTTAACCGGGTCCACGACATGAAGTAAGATGATCCAACATTTCACTGGTAATATTCAACTGTGACAAATTATTGATGATATCTTCATTAAATGCTGAGGAATTATGAAGATCTGTAAAAATGTTCAATTTAACATTTAATTATACAGTCTGTACCCTTGAAAAAAACAAACTTGTCTTTGGACTTAAATGGCACCACAGACAAGGACTAAATGTCTGCTTAATCGGGTGATAAAACTAATTAGAGTCCTTCCTTTCTGAACCTTCAAGAATATATTTAATCAGCACTGATTATCCATCTTATAGATTCTGTGCTGAAGCAATATTTTAGCATTTTTTAAGAATTGAAACAATTACGTACGGTGCTTGTGGGAAGAACACAAAAGCTTTTTCATATAAATCATTTTTACTTTCAAATGATTATTTATCTCTAGATCGTGTTCATAAAACCAATCCCAACCTTTTCTTTTTCTCAGATCAAGAACTTCAACACAGGTGTTGTAGAACTGGGTTTTAACTGATCCCAGATGCGTCGAATTCGATATCCATGAATGGCATTTGTAGATCCTTGCAAATAGCAGGTCCCTTTAACCATAAACAACAATACATTTAAGGACCTTTATCCCATCGTAGCTCATTTTACGTTTGATGTGGAGATTCATTTTGCCACGTAGCAACCTATATATATATATATATATATATATATATATATATATATATATATATATGAGTTGAATAAATGGATTGAAATCCGACAAGAGGAAAAGAATAAGTAAAAACAGGTAGGATAAAAGTGTCTTTAATGTAGCATGTTTCACTTTAACAAGCTTCTTAAGAGATTTTTTTTAAAGACCAATGATTTTTTATTTTTTTCTAAAAAAAATTAAAAAATACAGAGTCAATATGTTGATTGAGGTTTGATTTCATTAGTCAGATACGTATCACTTGTAATAAAGCAATAGGTGAATATTTTTAAATGTAGAGAAAGATTTATGTCTGTTTATATTTGTGTACCACGTGTAATGAAAGCAATAGATGTTTATTTTAAACGTAAGTGTATGTATCCGAAAATAATGCATGTGTCAAGTGTATTTAATCTAAAGAAGAATTAAGTGTGTTTATATGTCGGTAACGTTAGTATGTGCGTGAATGACAAAACGAAATATATTTCTGTTCAAAATTGTACCGAAATAATGTATAAAGCGGTGGACGGTTTCCTTCTTTAAAATAAAAATATGTGTATGAGAGAATTATATGTGAATGTGTGAGTTTATGTATCGGTAAAGTTAGTATATGTGTAAATGATAAAACGAAATATATTTCTGTTCGAAATGGTACCAAAATAATGTATAAAGCGCTTTCTGTTTAAAATTCTAGTAAAATAAAGTATACAAGTGTTAAGCGAAATTTTTATAAATAAATTAATAATTTTTTAAAAAATAAGTTGTTAACGGTTAGAATGTTTGAATGAAATAATATGTATTAAAATACTAAATGTTTATGTATTTAAATTATTACAATATCATAATTAAGTAATATAATAGATAGAAAAATTCGACTCCGACTGACACCAAATCGGTCGAGTTTCGATCCCGACCAGAAGCAAGTGGATGTCTAGCCACACTGATGAGTTGTGATATAGCGAAACAGACTTGTATGTGGATGACGAATATATATATATATATATATATATATATATATATATATATATATATAATCCAAAAGGATAAGCAGGTAAGTAAATCCCAAAAGCCCGATCCTAATTAATATTAATTTCATTAATATTAAAATTGATCAAGGTAGAGGGCTTAATGAAATTTTTATATTCAAATTACAGAGCCAATTATAAAATAAAACAAAATTTCGATGTTCAAATTTGTTAAATAGCCATTTCTACGAGAAAATTCTCGCGTCTTCAGCAACGAATATTTATTCACCACAAATCCATTGATAAAAGATTTTATACCGGCAGCAGCCCAAAAAATGTTCATCACAGAAAAATAAAAAGGTGTGGGATTAATAATTAAACAGGGAAGTAGACAGATACCTATGTCTATTTTTAGAAGACCCTCTTTTTCTTAACTGGGTTTAGAGTTTAAAAGTTGAAATTTAGCCGTGTCTGGGTGAATAGAAGTGGCAGGGGGAAAGAAAGGCAAAGGAAAAAAGAAAAGGAAAAGAAAGAAAGAGGAAAGGAAAAAAGTAAATGAGGGAAGGAAAGGGGTGGTTGACAGGGAAGTAAGCTAAGAAAAGAAAAGAAAGGAAAAGAGGAAAAAAACTTTATCATAGAAACGAGGGAAATTCGTGTTGAAACAAATTATTATACCCAAACGATTTTTTTTTTAATATTAAATGGGACAAATTTTATAGAAAAATTAGGCAAACAAATCTAAAATTTAAATATAAATCTCGAATTTTAGATATAAATTAAAATATAAATAAAAATAAAAATATTCACTTTAAGAAAAGATTAATCCTACAAGTGTACACACATATAAACACACACACACACACACACACACACACACACACACACACACACACACACACACACACACACACACGCACGCACGCATGCATGCATGCATGCATACATACATACATACATTCCCGAACACAATTTTTACAAAAAAGCTAATGGATATTCGCAATTCACGAGTTAAATTCAATTCAATTTATTTTGAAAACTTTAAGAAACTAATTAAGGCGGCTAAGTATGAAAGGAAGGAAATTATATTTTATTTTTATTTATTTTATTAATTTTATTTTTTTATTTTTTCGTAAGGGCCCTGGTAAGAGTTAAACAAAAAACTAATCTTTATGTGTAAAAGGTAAATAGGATTTAATATTAAAAATAAATTATATATATATATATATATATATATATATATATATATATATATATATATATATATATATATATATATATATATATATATATATATATATATATATATATATATATATATATATATATATATATATATATATATATATATATATATATATATATATATATATATATATATATACAAAGCCCAAGGCAGTTTAAATGAGTCAAATTGTTATGACCAACAAAATGAAAATAAGAATCTTCACCAAAAAAAAATAAAATATATAAAAGTGCAGGAAAAAATGGGGACTAAAAGTTAGTCTATAAATTCTTATTAATTAAGTAGTAAATATTTAGATAGGAAAAAGGAAGAAAGAAGGAATCCATAGGGTTGGGATCAGTAATTGGTAGTGGGGTTCAAATATACTAGTTTAAAAATTAATTCATTTTCCAAAATAATAGATTAAAATTAAAATTTAAATTTAAATCCTAAGTATAAAAATTCACAAATTTCGACTAATGGGGGCATTTGCTAATGAATTCTTTCCGTAAATTCAAAAGTAGGTGCTGCTTTGCGTATTTTAATATTTATATCTTTCCTGTATACATAGATTGCATCTATCGTGAAAATTTCTAGGGATACAAGCCGAGCCTATCAGTTTCCAACTAACTATGGGGTTTAGCCCTTCTTCCTTCATTTTCCAAAATCTTCGTGAAAGGGCTGTTTGGTATTTCTGATTTGGGTTTGAAAAGGAATACCTATGATTGTGATAACGTTGCTTAAAATCCCCTGCTGATATACCAATATAATTTCGGAATTTTTTTCTGTTGTTGGATGGTGAGATTTGAGCTTCGTAGATTACCTGGGTGGATTTATAGTGGCAATTCGTTTTGTTTGTTTTTGTTTTTTTGGCAATAGAAGGCTGACAAGATAATTAATGCTTAAATTGTGGGGCACGTGTAAGTAAGGAATGTCTTTGATGTATTCGCTCCTTAGGTCAGTAAGTAGTTTTTGAGGCAGAGAAGAAGGAAAGAGATAAGGGAGGCGAGCGTAGTAAGCCACTTGACTTCGGTCAAGGGGGTTACTAATTACTCTCTTCTCCTCGAGTCGGTCTGCCTGTCGATGCTTTCTGTATCCGATTTTTATATCTTCTTTTTGGATCACAGCAGTTCCAAGTGTTTGGGATTTCACACTTGTATTTGGTTCTGGGCTTCCCATTGGCTGATAAATAAATTCGCATAGGCTCGCGAACTGGAAATTTAATATTTAATTAATTTTTAGTTTTCAACCGGAACATCTGCCCGGAGCCGGCGGCGCATGGACGACTTTTGGTCATTTGCTTGTCGGTCATGAAAGCGCAAACATCCGGTCCATCGTTTTTGCTTGTGAATAAACCTGAAAGTTTCATAAAAATTGCGCAATTATTTGATTTTTGCAAGAATTTTTAATTTAATGTGTTTGTCACCAGAAAAAAACAAAAACAAAAAAAAAAGAACCTTACGTTTTTCATTGTAAACTCTCCTAACAATTTGGCTCCCCGCTAACGAAAATAAAGACAAGATTTTTATCAAAATTTCAAACGTGTTAGAAAGAATTAAATTTTTTTTTTAATAATGAAAAATACTTTGATCTTTTTACTTAATAATAACATAAACATTTTGATAGAAAAACTTCGTTTTTATTCAATTTGGGACCTTTTTTCTTCATACTATATACAGTTTTTTTCAGCGATTTAGTGGAGATACCTAATAAAACTTGAATCGATAGCTCTTATACTTGTTAATGAAACTTGTTTGGATGAATTTTTACTCCCTAGGTATGCACCATATATATACACGGCTTAAAGGAATTCTTAGACACAGAATATAAAACGTTGAATAGACAGATCTTGCTGATATTATTTAATAAAACTTGTTTGGATTAACTCTTTCTACCTACATACAACTTCTATATACACGATTTTAAGGAGTCCTCTTGAAAAGAGGGTATTCCTGGAGCACACTCCCGGGAAAGAAAAAGTTGAATAGATACATCTTGTTGATTTTATTTAATAAAACTTCTAGAATAAATTATTACTACCTAAATACACCTTATACACATATAACTGTAAGGAGACCCTCCTGAGAAGAGCAAGTTCATTTAATTTTGTCTATATGGCGCTAAAGTTGATGTAAAATTAAAATGACAATTTTTCTGTGTTTTTAAATTCTTCTCAAAATGTTTGGAGCCAATGTCAAAAAGTAATAAAATTATTTTTCAACTAATAAAAAAGTATATATGAAATCTTGGAGAAAAATCTTTTGAGTTCGACCCTCTCCAGAAAAAGACACTGGAAAGACAATTGGCAAACCCTTCTAGCTGTCTGTTGGGAAACTCACTACTCAACTCAACAAAGTAATATTTCACCAAATAAAGTGTAGGATGCCCCACTACAATCACAACGCTGAATATTCTCATTCAAAAAATTTAAGTTTAGTTAACTAATTTGTCCATTTATTTTTGCCTAGAATGTTTGTATTTTTTTTTTTTATCATATCACCCCGAGCAAGGCGGTAACGCCACTGATGTGCAGGGGCTACGTAAGAGTGAGAAGATTGGAAAAGAGAAAGCCGGAAACCACATCCTAAACAGGGAACAAGAGATGAGCCTCTACACTTGTTCAATAGACGTGGGGGGAGTGTCAAACCGGGAGATAGTTTAGTCTATCTACTCCAATTGAGAAAAAAAATAATAAAAAAAAATAAAAAGAAGAAAAGTGAAAAGATTGGAAAAGAGAAAGCCAGAAACCACACCTTAAACAGGGAACAAGGGGTGAGCCTCTACACCTGTTCAATAGACGTGGGTGGAGTGTCAAACCGGGCGATAAAGTCTACTTTTGCGTTGAGAATTTTCAAATTTTTACTTTTACTCGTCGTAAAAAATATTAATATGTAGCAGCGTGATGAAGAAAATGCCTAAAATCACGCATTTCCGTTTATTATCATTTGTCAAGTTCTTTGTCATCATTATGGCTGAACATAGTTAATATATTTTTAATATAGAATATTTCTTTCTATTTTTATGAGAGAACTAATTCCAGTTAGAAATACTCCAATCCCAACTAAATCTTATCTTGTCCCTAAAATCAATTTCAAATCCAAATCAAATCCGTTTGAATTACCAGTTTAAAAACCCAGTCCAACCGACCCCCGCAGAGTTTGAAAATGTAAATTTCCAGAAAAATAATTTTAGATTTTCAGATTTATGACAATATTTTCATGTAAACTTAATTTGCACAATAATATTCTTTAGAAAATTATTTTGTTATTATCATTTTCGTGCATTTTTTTATTCCCTTTAATTGTAACGGTAAGTGTTTTGTCTTTATAATGTTAGATGACCCAGTACACCAAACCAATATGGTATATGTATTCACATCAGAACATTACCAGATTAGGTAGGTAGTAGGATTTTATCAGAAATTTTGTGAATAAAACGAACTGAAATAAATAATATATTTTTCTTTAGAGTGATGAATGAGTCCTTCGGTTTTCGGCGTAGCAAAATGTTCGTTAATCAGGCGGATATTGATAGCAGTATGGAGAAATGTCAGTTGCCATAGTTTTGTAGTAAGACTATGGTACGGATAGTAGTAATTCCGGAAATTATGTCAATGTCAATATGCTGTGTTTTCTCGGCTCTTAACTGGACGGAAATATCAGAAGTATGTGACTTCTTAACACCTTCTTCATGCGTCACGCATGGCTGCCTTCTTTTGTTCCATCCTTTCCTGCTGTCGTTCTAGTCTCACCTTCCTCTCTGACATATAGAGGTCAGGTTTATATATATATATATATATATATATATATATATATATATTTCACCAGGCGAGAGAAAGAAAGAGATAAGGGTTTTAAAGAAAAGCGCAAATGCATTATTTTAATTTGAATTCTTTTTATTGTTGTTTATATATTTTATTTTAATATTTTTATTTTATTTTTATTAGGACTCACAACAAATTAATACAAGATTTCAGAAACTTTTGAGCGGATATGTCTACTAGTATATTTGCACAGATTTATGTAGTATCATTAATAAATGTAAACGGTTTGAATTTTATAGAAATTTTTATATTAAATTAAATTGACCATTTTTTCAAACAAATCAGTTCCATACACTTTCAAATAACAATTTTAATTTTTTTTAATAAGATCTTTCTTTAATTAATTTTCATATTTTGTTTTGTTTAAGATTTCTTTTCATTGTAGACAGAGCAACATTCATAAATATGATGTTCTGGTCCAAATCATTGAAAATAAACTAAAGGAGTGCCGCATCCATAACAAGTATCTAAGTGAAATGATGGACAATGCCATAAAATTTGTGAAGGTTTTAAAGGAATCATCTGTTACTGAAATTTCTGTGAAAGAAGACTTTGATGAA
Source organism: Ascarosepion bandense (assembly GCA_037127315.1). Taxonomy (NCBI): domain Eukaryota; kingdom Metazoa; phylum Mollusca; class Cephalopoda; order Sepiida; family Sepiidae; genus Ascarosepion; species Ascarosepion bandense. The sequence continues at coordinate 628,237 of JBBBDQ010002735.1, read as the reverse complement.
GATTATGATGACCCAGTCACGATTAAAAGTGCAAGGTAGACGCTAGGTATGACTTTTGACACTGAAGAGGTTTATTATCTTGATCTTCACTTCCGCTGTTTGTCAGAATTTAATTTCCACCAAAAATGTATTGGCAGATTTGGAAAATGCAGCATACAAAAACTCTATGCCAAGCTTTGTTGAATAAGTAGCAATGATCCACGTGTATGAAAGATGAAGTAGGAGAAATGCAGGAAATTGACCAGGAAGATCATTGATGAAGATCAGAAACAGAGTAGGACCCAAAATAGAGCTTTGAGGGACACCCGCGTTCGTGTAAAATGATCTGAATGTGTGCCCATTCAAAATGACTTTCATTTTGCGATCTGATTGGAACGATTGGATTAAATCAAGCAACAGTTCAGTAATACCGTAGCCAATGAGCTTGCATTAAAGGCCAGCATGCCAAATTCTGTCCTTCTGAGATATCTAGAGCCACAGCTCGAGCTTCGCTGTTCTTATCAAGAGCCTGGTGTGTATATATTCAGTGATGGTCGTTAGCAGATCAGCGGTAGACCTGCCGAAGCGGAAGCCATATTGTTTGTCAGAAAGTAGGTCGTGAGAATTGAGATGCTTAACCACTTCTGCATTTTTAATTTCTGTTTCACTTTTTAATGCTGCAATAACCGTATCCTCAAACAGTTCAGTATTTTTTGGTAACAATCTTGATAACCCATCCGAGGTTTTTGAACGGTTGGTGTTCCATATTAAAATCGTAATTTAATAAGATGGTGTCACAGCATTGTAATCTATTCGTTGTATGTGTAGAAATTTCTTTTTTCGAGCCGTAAATTGATAATAGAGGATTGTGGTTTATCTGTTTGTTGTTGTATTTACTGTAAATATTATTGCTATCGCCTCTTTTTCGATCTGGTTGTGGTTTTTTCTGCTGTTAATAGCGAACGCGAAACATGTGCAATGGCTTTCATGTTTCCATTATCATATTTATGTAAAACAACTTTTCCTATACCATAATCACTAGCATCTGAAGCCAATACTTCTTTAGGAGTGTAGTGCGCTAATGATATGTCTGACGTTAGTATTTTTTATTTTTATTTCTTCAAACGCTTTCTGACACTTATCAGTTCAATTTCACTTCATGCCTTTTTTAAGCAAATTGTTTAGTGGAGTTCTCAAATTCTGTAATTAAGGTACGTACATTTGATAATAGTTTGCTGGATAGGGATATTCTTAATTGCACTTATCCTCGACCGATCTGGTTGACGACCACTTTAGTCAATGATTTATCCTAGGTACTTGATTTTAGGCAAAACCAATTCTCACCTTTTCTCAATGAGTTGGAACCGCACTCTCGAAATTTTTCAAAACCTGTTTTCATATACCTGATATGTTGTTTCTTAGATACAATTTTAATTAATATATCATCTAGATAAGCAACTTTAAAATCACAATCTGTAAGCATATTATATATATGTGTGTGTGTGTGTGTTTGTATATATATATATATATATATATATATATATATATATATATATATTAAAAAAGGATTAATTCAAAGATGTTGAATGGCCATTTCGATATGAAGATCCCCACGGGGGACAACACATCACCTCAGCAACAGAAAAATCCTTTCAGAAACTGGAGAAAAATTAGTCTACTTTTCCTTTTTAAATAGATTGCAAAGAAATTAAAAAATAAAAAATAAAATAAAATAAAATAAAATAAAAAAATAAAATAAAAAATAAAAAAATAAAATAAAAATAAAAATAAAGGGAAAGAAAAAGAAAAAGAAAAAGATAGAATAAAATCAAATAAATAAGAAAAGAAAAAATTGACATCGTCTGGGTTCGCAAAAAAAAAAAAGGGAATGTAACTAAAAATTAACAGACAGCCGTGTTAAATCGACGTAAGTTTAAGCAACACGGAAAAAAGGTGGTAAGAGAGATAAAAGAAGGAAGGGAGGGAAAAAGAAAGAAACGAAAGAAAAAAATTTTTTAAAAATATTACAGACGCTGGACAAATTCAAAAACCTAATTTCCCCTAAACGTTGAAGTATTAGAAAAAGGCCTTTACTTAAAAAGGCATAATTATTAATAAAAGGGAATAAAAAGATATAGGATTTAAAATAAATTTTTTTTTTTAAATTAGGTCATTTGAAATTAAACTAAATAAAGACAACACTAGGTAAAAAAAAAAAAAAAAAATTGAAATATAGCTAGAATAAACATTTATAGGTAAATACCAGAGTTCAAATGATTAAATCCAGTCAGTACCAAATAAGTTTGTAGAATTTTTAAATGCATATGCCTTAGCTTTTACACACTTATTAGGGAATGAGACGGTACAAGTCATTTCGCTAATAAAAAAAAATAAAAAAATTCTCACCTGATACGCTACTTGCGACTTGGGAATTGTGAGGAATTGCGATTTGCAAGGTCCTTTATAATATAGATTTTCTGTTTGCTTTCCATGTAGCTTCAGTGTCGTATCACTACCAGTTGTCTTGTTGCATTTTTACATCCATATAATTAATTTTCACATACACAATTTTTGGGGGTTTTCTGTGATTATTTTTCCGTCGCAACACTTTTTTCTGCGATAACTTTTCCTTGGAGGACATAAAAATTCACACTGTAAAATTAAAATTCTATAGTATGAATTTTTATGTCCTCCTTTTCTACGCTTGTAGCATTTCAAATTCTTAAAGGGACTCTTGTCTTCGAGATGTAACCTTCCATATCTGAAACATGGATCATTTTTTCTTTTTCCACATTTTTCTTTTGTTTGTGTGTATGCACATTGTTTGTCTTTAATTTTTCCGGCATCGGGATTCCTTGATATTCATCCGATATTTCGTATAGTGTAAGTTTATTATTTTGTTCATTTTTTCTTTTTTTTTTTTTTTTTTTAGCATTCCTGCCCGTATTTCTGCGTCTTTTTTCGTCGTTAACCCTTGAACGAAAATTAACTCTTTAAACAGGTTCTGAGTCAGTTCATTTAATCTGAATTTTTCACACGCTTTGTTAACGATTCTGGTATATGTGACAAAATCTTCCTCTTCTTTTTTCGTTAGATTCATACATTTCCAACGAGTATTGAATAAAATTTTAATCAGAATATTTACTATTTCTTCAAAATAAAGTTCCCCTATTTTTTTCTTCGGCAGTACAAAATTAAAGCATCTTTCATATTCTATCGGTGCTAACTTTCTCAACAAAAGTTTTTTTTTCTCGTCTTCCCAGTTGTTCTGAAAATTTGCTCGTATCTTCTAAAATAAACAGAAAACGTAATTGCATCATCTGAAGGGTATGTGAATTCAGATATGGCATTTGCTACCGCGTCGGGAGTGGAAGAACTTGAAGAATTTTCCATTTTTTTTTGTTTTGTTTTTTTTTGGTGGTGGTGGTGGGGGGGGAATTATTTAAATTAACTTTTGTTGTTGTTTCTGGAGTTTTAACAATTGCTGCTATTGCTGTTATTGTTGTATTTTTACCATAAAAGCCAATATTTCTTCCATATTTGAAGAATATATTTTTGTTTTTATTCTTTTTTTTGCATACACCAAAGAGAAAAAAATCAAACCAACGTGGTTCAAAATCTTCATTGTCAGTATTATAATATTTTTTTTTTTTACTTGTTATGACTCAGTATGAGTTTCGATTTTTTCGTCGCTACTCTTATAATTCGTTTCTAGCGGCTATAATATTAAGTCTTGCCTAGACTATTCACTGTGACGTCTGTTAGAAATACTCCATTTAATCCTTAATATTCCTTTCATTAACAACTAAATGCTCATTATAACAAGTTTATAGAAAAATTTAAATTTAAACAGTTTTCTGTTAACAAGCACCAACAATGTTCTTATTTTATCCCACCCAAAAGATTCCATTTTCCATCTCATGAGGAACATTATTTTATATATACATGGCAATTCAAGGCCGGTCCTCGGATTGCTGACACCCCGTACAAGCATATACATATTATATTATATTATATTATATTATATTATATTATATTATATTAATATACCCTTACAAGTATAAATTTTAAATTTTAAAAATTTTCACAAGTATAAAAACTGAAAATGCAGAATAACGAGTTTATTACAATATACAACTTAATACAGGAAAAAGAAAACATTTATTATCCTACCTACATTTTCTCTATGTTTCTCTTTCTCTTTTGTTGCCTTTCTTTTTCTTCTTTTTCTTTTTTCTTTTTCTTCTTATGCATTTTTATAGTCTTTAGAATATATATGCAAATCTTTCCGAGGCATTTTTTACATCAATCTTCTTTGTAAGATTTTTTTTTCTTTTTTGGACAAAATAGTCAAAGAATTTAATCTCTTAGTCTTATGTCATGACCGCAAGTATGTTTTTTATAAGATGTTTAGTTTACTGAAGCTTCTTTCTTCGTTGGCCACAAACGTTCATTATTCCCGCGTTGCCCGCTCATTCATTTTTCTTTTCTGGTGTTTGTTGATCACCACACTATCACAAAGAATTAATAATCACATTCTTAAACATTTTATTCCACTGAAAAAAATCTAATATTTTGCTTTTTTATTTCATTTTATTTATTATTTTCACATTTTTCCCCCCTTTTCGTTGGAAAGAACGTGTATCGAAGTGCGAGTTGAAATTATTTTATGCTGCAGATTTTGAAATGATTCAGGACTGTAGACAAAATATTTGACTGCACAAATCATTCTCTCTCTCTCTCTCTCTCTCTCTCTCTCTCTCTCTCTCTCTCATTCAATTGCGAATATTTTTGTTTTTGCTGATTTTAAAGATCGTACTGTCAAGTTAATCATTCTAATGTTGCATATGTTGCTGGCATGCAGACTCTCAATTTTTCCATTACTCAGTCTCTCAGTCAAGTGGTGGATTTCTCTATTAATTCTGATAAACATTCTTCTTTACTTGGTTTGTTCCTTACCTCCTCTCCAAGCTCTTGTCAAGCATCACACCTCTGTCATCTTGGCAATTTGGATCATGCTTTTTAGTATCTGCTGATACTTTCTTTCTTTTGAGTTGACTATTAGAATCCATTGTATTCACTTATGCGCAAATACCCTTGGGAAAGGTATTAATCCGTCTCTTCCTTTCAGTTATGGGTTAAATAACAGGACAGATTGGGTTCTATAGCCTTGGTCGGCAACCAGTCTACCGCAGAAAGCAATGGCAACCTACTGCGGGATAATCTTCTGCCCAGTCAGTCATGTCTCGAAAGAGACATGATCGCCCAAGCGTGTATCACGTATGGCACTTAACTGACTAGAAACTTCCTTTTCACAAGATTTCTTTTTTTTTATCAGCGTTTTGACTAGAATTAATTTCAAGATATCCCTTAGATTGATATTCTTAACCTTCCTTTTGAGACTTATGCCACAGGCTTCTTCTTTCTATCAGCTTTCTATCTGTTTTTGGCAAAGTACTAGATGCGGCTGTGCGTTGTGTTGCAGTCGATATCGACTCGGAATGAGAAATTGGGAAGCCGAGTTCGAATACCAGTTATATTCCTTGCATTCACTTACACGTAAATACCCTTGGGAGAGGTATTAATCCGTCTCTTCCCTGCAGTTATGGGTTAAATAACATGAAAGATTTGGGTTCTATAGCCTTGGCTGGCGACCAGTCTAGCGCAGACAGTAATGGTAATCTACTGCGGGATAATCTTCTGCCCAGTCAGTCATGTCTCTTTCGAGAGATGATTGCCCAAGCGTGTATCACGTATGCAATTTAAATGACTGAATATAATAACTGGAAACATAATTAAGGCTTCTACTGGGCATAAAGTGGGGGATCATTTTTATATTGTTATGAAGTAATAAACTGATCCCCCACTAATTGCTAATAAATAATATAATACATCTCTTTCCCACTCTAGCTATGATTCAAATAACAGGACAGATTGGGTTCTATAGCCTTGGATGGCAACCAGTCTACTGCAGAAAGCAATGGCAACCTACTGCAGGAAAATCTTCTACCCAGTCAGTCATGTCTCTTTCGAGACATGATTGCCCAAGCGTGTATCACATATGGCACTTAACTGGCTGACTGACTAGATGCTCTAATCAGCACTGAATTGGTTAAGCATATCACTTCGCCATATATTTTTTAGATAAGAAATTAATGGCTTTTGCTTTTTTAGGTCAACTGCAAATGTATTAATGATTACTGCTGAAAGAGTCTGTCAAGCTTTTGATAAGACTGTCACTTTGCATATTTCATAGGCATTTGGCAAGGTTTGGCATGCTGGTTTTTTTCAAAAGTTGAAAGTAATGGTATTTCTGAAAGGATTTTTGAACTGATTCAGTCTTTCTTGATAAATAGTAAAATGAAAATTGTTTTGAACAGTCCGTCTTCTATATATTTTGCATTAATGCAAATTGGCAGCTGGTCTCAAAAATATCCTACAATCTCTTGTTAACTAGGGCAAGAAATTGCTTGTTGATTTTAATAATTCCAAAACAAAATTGCTATTTTTTAATCATCTGAGAAAAACCTTTTTGCCTTCACTTCAGCATGATTGATGCTAACCTTCAGGAGAGTGACTCATTATGCCTCTTTTCCATTGACATGAGGTGGAAAGATTATATTGAACCAACTGCAATGTCTACTGCTTGAAAAGTTGGTTCACTATGCCATACTAAACAATTTTTCACATCAGAAGCTATTTTACACATTTATAATTTTACCATTTGCCCATGTATTGAATATTGTTGTCACATCTGGTCTGGTGCTTCTGCTATACACTTAAAGATTCCTGATGTTACTAACATGTGTACAGTAGTATAAAAGAAGGAACAAAAGGAAAAAAAAGTGAGGCAAAAGGAAAATGTCCTATTAATTTATATTAATTTTTTGTATTGCTGATACAAGGATGTCGTCTACAGCTATATCGTGTTGAATACACCAGTTCCCGTCCAATCACCAAAGTTAAGCAACATCAAGCCTGGTCAGTACTTAAATGGATGACCATTTGGGAATACCAGGTGCTGTAAACATAAGGACCAAGAATGGTCCACTGGTCCTCCAGGTATGGGGGTTGGATGTTGGGCTAACAACTCTGCCCCATAAAAAGCAGTTTGTTACAGAAACAGCAACAAAAAGTTGCTGCCCTATGCACCATCTGGGTGTGATGGATAAACAATGATGATGATGATACAAGGATGTCAGCAAAATATCTGTAATATGGTCAAGAGTGGCAGCATTTAAAAGAAAGCTGGAGTTGGTAAGGTTTGAATTTGGTACATTTCTACTCCAACAGCTTCTTTTCTTGCACTTCCCCCCACTGTGGAATTCCCTTCCACATGATTGCTTCCCCGATGGCTACAATCTCCAGGAGTTTAAATGTAAGGTCAATAGACACCTCCTAACACACTAACTCACATCCATTCTTTCAAACACTCTTCCCATCTACCCAACCCTCAGCCTCGGTATCCTTACCCATCTTACACCCTCCTTCTGACATTTCCTATATCTAACCACTCTTTCTCTTTACCTTCCCCTATATAACCCCATGCACAATAGTGGCAGTGGAATGCCTTGCTTGGGGTGAAATGATTAAAAAAAAAATTTATCAGGTCAGTTAATTGAGGTCACAGTAGTGATGTTGAAAGAGACCTTGAGTGGATTAATGAAGTTTGCCTTTTGCTACTAATCTGCTTGCTGATACAGAGGATGCAAGCAAAATGTCTCTATACGGGCAATGTTATGATAAGTGTATGATGGCATGAAATTTAAAGAAATACAACAAATCAGTGTAGATGTCTCTCATTTGAAAAGAAAAGAAAAGTGGAGTTGTAAAGAGCATCTGGTGAGGTATATGGAAGGAGATGAAGAATGCATTGTAACTTACTGGGGCAGGAGTCTTTAGAGAGTTGGCTGAATCTGATATCTTTTGAAGATGGGAGGTCATTTCAATGAAGTGTGTGAATCCCAGTCAAGATGTAGTCCAACTGCCAAAATATCTCTTTGGTGAATTTTTATGCCCTTTCTTGGGCTCAAATTGGCCCAGTTTTTATTTTCTTTAGACAGGGGTGGATGCTATTGGGTAGAAATTCTGGATTGTATTGCTTATTTTTTTTTTCAGTGTGTGGGTAAATATGGAAGAGATGTATGGAACCTTGTGTAGTTGACAGAATTTTACTTCAGTTTTGGGTGTTTGGAGAGTTCACATCCGGCTGTTAGTGGAAATTAGTGTAGCAGGAATCAGAAGATCTGGTTTTAAGAAGAATGTACCAGCAAAGTGTGGCAATTTGAGGCGGATGGGTCTCAAGTGGATATATGTGTTGGGTTGGTTGACCTCATCACGGAGGTAACTTTGAGAGCATCAGCAGCTGACCATGATTCTGTTTGTCATTTATGTTTGACTTTCTTAAAAGCAAATTGTAGAGGTTCCTAAGCTCATCTTTTTTTATATGTTTTTTTTTTCTCTAGTGGCAGTGTTCATGATTAGTTTATTTCATATTTTTGAGGGGATTTGTTTCATGGACCACATGTGATGCTGGGAGCCCCTGCATAGACAACAGCTTTTTTATCTTTGGTTTTACTTTCTTAGTGTTCAAATCTGGTCAACATATAGAGTGAATCAAAAAGACATCTAATCTAAAGCAGTGCATAACATTGATAAAAGTCAGAGTAGGATCTGCAATGTTATCAGTCCTGACCTAGCATCTTGGCTTCAGTCACTTTCCCACTGCTGTATTCCAGCTTCCCTGTGCCTTTTCTATAAATATTTTCTTTGTAATTGTTCTGATGAGCTTTCCTTTTTGGTACCTAGACTTTATTAATTTAAGTGCAATATTAGATTGCTGGCAAGGGCTAATCATCTTACAATTGAAGTGGACATATGTAATCAGAAGGTCTATGCTAAAAGTTTCTTCTCCCTCAATTCTCACTTTTGAAACTCTTTTCTAACTTTCTGCTTTCCAGTCAATATAGTTCTTAAAAAATTTAAATGCAACCTTTTAACTTCTTAATTCCTGTTCTTTTATTGTTTTCTCTCCTTAATAATGGTTTCTTTTCTCATATTTTTCATTCAGTGACTCTTTACATCTTAGTGGCTTTATTGTCTTGTTTGGGGAGAAATTATTTTTAAAAACAAGTGAAAATTAAGAATCCAATAAATTGCTGACATATTACAAGAAATTGAACTAAAGCAAGCTCTGGCAGAAGTAGAACAATTACTACATCTGATTCTGACCATGTCTACTATATCTGCTTTGTGTAAGAGATTGTTTTCTTCATAAAATCAATTATATAAGATGTTCCAAAGTGAAAAGAAATGTAATACTTTGGTCCTCATTTCTGTGATTAAAGAACTTTTGAAAAATATGAAGATAGGGCATTGTATTGATACATTTTATAGCAAAGTTATTGATGAATTTGTCGAATAGAAAAAAGAATTAAAATGATTTTCGAATAAAATTTAATTATCTCATTATTTGTAGGTTTTATTGTTTTGTTAGATTTTTATTATTTTTTCAGATTTTTTCAGATTTCCTTCATAATAAATAGCATCATTACTAAGGGTATTACTAAAAGTCAAATGGGGCATCAAGTCAAGTTGAGAGGGATATCAAACCTGAAGTGTGGGCTCTTAGTAGAAGTGCATTTTCTCACATAAAAATCATGGATTGCATGCCTTGGTTTCTAAGTAACTCTTTGCCACTCCTCAAAATCCCTATTTGTGTAAATTCATACACTATATATGAAAATACTTTTCAGAAAAATTTATATACAGAAAAGTTTTATCAAAATGAATATAAAGCAAATAGAAAAATTAATACTGTAAATATTCTCGAATTTGTAACCTCAAATATTAGGAACAACAAAATATAACAAACACAGTTAAATATATTTTGAAACACAGCAATATTCATTTTTTTTTATTCTCACCGACCAGAATACAGCAAGAGTGGGTTAGATAACCAATTATTGTCTACATGTGGTATATTGTTAAGCAGCCATGTTGTTATTCTCTCTTACCCTTTTATTGTGAAGAGTTAGAGGAGAATCGTCTCCCCTAACACCTCCCTCTTTTTTTGTTTTTTACTTATTTTGAGAATTTATTTGTAGTCGATAGGGATTTCTCCAAAGTCTATACAATTTCTTAAGTACATATTTTGGTGAAGTCCTAGGATTATCCTTTGGTATATCTTGGGAACATTGTGGAGGTAGTTTGAAAGTGTTGAATAAAATATCTAGCAGTAAGGTGAAGTTTGATTTGGTCTCTGATTTGGTTTGCATGTTGATTTGGTCTCTGATTTGGTTTGCATGTTGAACCCAGACTGTAGATTCTATATCTACAATATATGTAGCATTTCCAGAACAACGTATAATGCATCCTTGAACCCATTTTTCTTTGTCATTGCTATCATCTTTAGCAAGTGCAAATTGTCCTGGTAGATATGTGTATTTCACTGCTCCATGATGTTTGGTTAAATTGTTTCTTTATCCCCATGTTCCTTTTTTGGAATGTTTTCGAGTAGGACAGATGACATCCAAATGCAAACAAACTTTATGATTCATCTGTGTTTTTGCTAATGAGTAACTGTGGTGATATCAACCAAGCAAAAGTGAGCTGACCAGATGTTTGCTCTATAGCAACCAGAAAGCAAATGAATAAAAATCATCTCTGCGCAGGTGTATTCGCGCAGATGTTCCAGTTGAAAAATAAAAATTAATCAAATATCAAATTTCCATTTTGCAAGCCTACACAAATTTTATTTACCAGCCAATGGGAAGCCCAGAATCAAATACAAGCATGAAATTCCAAACGAGCTGTTTTGATCCAAAAAGCGGATATAAAAAGCAGAGACAAAAAGCATCGTCAGACAGAAAGACAGAAGGACTGACAGGCTAGAGTAACCAGTGTCTTCCCTTGACTGAAGTTGATCAACTACTATGCTGGCCACTTTCCTTCTCCCTGTCTCAAAAGTACTTATTGACCTCAGGAGTGACCTCTTCAAAGACATTCCTCACAAACCAACTTACAGACTTACAAACCTTAGAAGTGGCAACTTCAAAATGAACATTCCTCACATTCCTAAGTCTTTTATCTCTTTCAGCTCATTATTATTTGTCATGAACACTCTAACCTCCGTTGGACCTATCCTTCAAGCATTATTTTAATTATAAAAACATTAATTGATATGTGTATATATATAAATGTTATTTTATACTCAAATTGCCTTTCTTGATTTTATAATTACTTTATGACTTATAGTGGGCTATCTTCCACAAGGTCAAATTCCATTAAACTACAATTACCCTACTACAACTACTACTAGAAAAGAATAGATAAGATACCCATTATATAACTATCAGGTGTGTTTGGATTTGGTGTAGCTCTGTAACTACTAAGGAATATTTCTAATATTTCTTGTGTGGTCCCCTCCCCTTTGTTTTTTAAGAGTGCCCTCTTAAAAGTATCTGCAAAGTGCTCTACCTGTCCATTTAATTGTAGATGAAAAGGTGGTGTTCTAATATGTTGAATGTCATTAAGTGCATATCAATTTGAAAATGTACCTGAAGTGAATGCAGTGCCATTATCAGAAACTAATATCTGTGGCATTCCAAAGCAACTGAAAATCTGTTTCAACTTTAGAATTATTTCATCTAAAGTGATGTGGCACATTGAAAAATTTCTGGTCATTTGCTGTAAGTATCAACAAGTATAAAGTAACACTGTCTACTAAATAAGTCCAGCGACATCAATGTGAAAGCAGGACCAAGGTGATTCAAGCATAGGCCTGGAGCTCAGTGTAGTTTTTATGGGAGATTTTGCTGCCAGTTGGCAGTTAGAACATGTGCGTTCTAATTGCTCTAAAAGCTTATCCATGTTGGGTCAATAGTCATAGCTGCATGCTAGGGCTTTCATACAACTAATACCTTGATGACCATAATGAAATTGCTTGATCATTGTGTCTTGTAAAGAGGATGGGACAATCAGTCACTCAGCAAAAAGAAGACAATCACTGACTTCTGACAATAAAGCTCGATGTTGAAAAAATTCTTTTGTCTGTGCATACTTTTGGCCATTTTGTACAATGGAAGTGCATCATTTTTTGTAGAACTGGATTGGAAGCTGTGGCTTCATGGATCATTGTAGAGGTGACTGATAATGCTCTTATCATAGGTGCAATTACTGAAGTGATTTCTGGCTCCAGGGATACTGCTGCAATGGCAGAGTCCTCTGGTACTTTATTTTGTATTATCATGAGCCTAGATATTGTATCATCATGACCAATTGTATTAGTTATGTTTTACTTTATAGTAAAGTTATAGTCCAGTAGTGTAGTTGCACATCTTTGCAGACAGTTTGCAGTATACACAGGAATACTGTTTTTGGATCCAAAAATTCTGAGAAGAAACTTGTGGTCTGTGATCAGAGTAAAATGGTGAGATATGCAATAATCAAATGCAGTGACTTCCAGTAACTACTTCAGATTGATGCAACAGCAACCTCCAGTGTAGTAACCTTACTGGATCAACTACTCTGACTACTACCACACAGCCTGAAGCCTCCAACAGCTACGGTAATGCTTGATGTCTCTGACCTGCTACCACACCTGATGATGCTTTCTACCACTTCTAATGCAAATGTCGTTTTCCTCTCATCACTACAACAGGTTTTTCCTCTAGTCACTACAACTGCCCTTTTCAGGGCAGGAATGTCTGTCTGCACATGATATGCATCAACACAATGCAGTGACTTCTAACAAACAGTTCAAAAGATCACTTTATACCAAAATTTCTTTATATTAAATTTGGTGCTAGGGTACATCAATATATCTAACATTCTGAACCAAAAAATGTCATTTTTATAACTTGTTGTTTATAGTGAAAATTATTATAACATTATCAATATAATAATTTTTATTGTTAGATCTAGTTTGTCATTTCCAGTGATCACTTTGACTCAGGGTGATCATATCTTGAAAGAGACATGACTGACTGGGCAGAAGATTATCCCGCAGTAGGTTGCCATTGATTTTTGCAGTAGACTGGTTGCCATCCAAGGCTATAGAACCCAATGTGACCTACTATTTAATCCATAACTGAAGGGAGGAGACAGATTAATACCTTTCACAAGGGTATTTGTGCATAAGTGAATGCAAGGAATTCAACTGGAATTTGAACTTGGCACCCCGATCTCTCGTTCTGAGTCGATATCCACTGCACCACATTGGGGCATACAATCCAAATTATCATTTTTTGTTAAATTTATAAACATGCAAAATACATTCTGGCAAAAAACTTTGTCTGGCACAACACAGGGAACTAACTCTCCTAACAGCAGAACTTGCAATTGATTCAATATAACCATTCCACTTCATGTCAAAAAACATGAAACCAAAAAAAGCAAAATGAGTTGCTTTTTTCAAGGTTAGAATCAGCATCAGATAAAAATGCTTCCCTAATGTCAAGACAATAGTAAATATTTATATCATCAGTATAAATAATTAGTTGGGAACTGATGATATTGGGAAAGCTGTTGATGAAAATTAGAAACAACAATGTGAAAAAGTGTCTAAAAGAATGGTTGTTCAAAACTTTTTTTACCTGATTTGTTAAGAAAGATTGGATCAAATCAAAAATTTAGTCAGAGACACCATAGTTCTTTAGCTTGTAAAGAAAACCGATCATGCCAAACTCTTATGAAATGCCTTCATCTAAATTGACAGTCCAAACTTTGCTATTCATATTTTAAACTAGACAGACTCTTTCTCTAACAACCATTAACACATCAATGGCTGACCCAGAGAAGCAAAAGCCATATTATTTGTCTGAAAGAAGGCCATGTTAAGTGTAATGCTTAACCAATTTGAAGTTGGTGAGAGCCTCTAGTATTTTGCCAAAAACAGGTAGACAATTAATAGGATGTAATTTAAGGGATTAGAAGGTTTAGCAGAATTCTTAAAGATTGGAACTACAGAAGAGGATTTCCAATAGACTGGAATACAAGATGCAGCAAGGCATTTATTGCAGAATCTAGAGAAAACAGGAACCAGTTCCTTAGGGCAATTGAAAGAATACCTTGTGGAAATTTATTTTGGAGATGATAACAGAAACGATGCATGAAGCTGTATGTATTTCTAGATAGAAAATCAGGTAAAAATGCTCCTAATGAGTAGAGGGTGGAGTTGGAAGAGAATTTATGAGCAAATCATTCTGCATTATCAGCAGTAGATGACAACATGTTAGACTGGTTGAAGAGGTACTGAGGATTTACTCTTGTCTAACACATTTTTACAGAGTTGCCAAGTAATCATGTGAACCAAATATAAGAGGCTTTACAGTGTCTCATTCTATCAGCAAACAGCTATGTAGCCTTGTTGAGGACACACTTACAGTTATTACAAGTAGATACAAAGATACGTCTGTTATGATTCCAACTATCATATTGGCATAGCTAGAAGAACTGAGTTGCTGAATAGGCAAGTGTGAGCCAAGGAGAAGATTGCAGTTTGTTGATATTTCTATTAAAGAATTAATGCTAGCTTTCACCTAAGAAAAACCTTGCTAGTGCAATCTTCAATGAAATTTAAAATTTCACTCCAAGGGGCATCATGAAGAAAATTAGGAATTAATCTCAATCAGTGCATTTGTAAAAAAAAAAAAAAAGAATTTTCTGCCATTGAACCAGCTGTTCACATGTTACAAGGCACCATTTGATGTCTGTCAGCTTCAACTCATCTGGCACACAATGTTCTTGCTTTTGAATTATTGCTAATGCTTTCAAATATTTTGAAATTGTTGTGTGGTCAACTCCTAATGATTCTGCAAGTTCAGCTTGTGCCTTCATGAAATAATACCTCCAATTTTTTGTCTACAAACTTTTTTAGTACACAAGAGGATCCTTTAAACATTTTAAAAAACATTATTTACATTGTTCAAACAATTGTCCTAATCTTCATTGTCATATTCACAATGTTTTGGCCATTGTATGCTCTGACTATCTTCAGGTGACTGATATTTTTAATTGAATTTTTTATTTTGATCACTGGGTTCCACAAGTCATGCTACTTCCAGATGTTTTAGTTATGTTCATTTAACTCAACTCTAAGTTTGTTTTTTCACTACTACTGTCACCAGGTATTGAACTCACAATTCTGGGTCAAGTTACTGGATTGAACCAATGCTTTCATCCACTGGGCCATGTGTCCTTGAGGATTGAGATAAAGAATTCAGTTAAAAATTCCAGTCACCTGAAGAAGGCTGGAGTGTACAATGGCTGAAACATTGTGAATATGACAACTTCTGCTATTTAGTTTATCTTTAATTCTATTTTTTTTTCTTTTATCACCCGGATGAAAACCCTTCTGTGCTAGTTGGTCACTCCTTTAGTTAGGGTAATGGTGTTGTGAGATATCTGGTTCCTCAGTCCTATCTAATTATTGATATCTGCCAAAAAGTTAAAATTGTCTATTCGCAAAGCACTTTTATCTAAGTAGCCGTCCCAATTGTGTGGGCTGTGTGTTGAATATTATTTAACTACTCCTTCCCACCCCAAAAAAATCGTAACTTTTTCTCATGTCCAGTGAGTAGATTCTATTCAGAGTTGAATTTCTTCAATGTAAGTCATTTGTTGTATTTCTCTGTGACTATTTTTCTTTGCTCAATTGAACGTTCTACTAGTTTATCTTTAACTAGTCAGAAATTTTTGTTGCAGGTAGTGTGGACTTTAACTAAGTTGAAACTTTACTTTATTTTTCATTTTTTACTTTTTTTTTCAATTGGAGTAGACAGACCCTTCTTTTGACCAGTTCACACTCTACCCACATCCGTTGAACAGGTGTAGAGGCTCATCCCTTGTTCCTTGTTCAGAAAGTGGTCTCTGGATCCCTTTTTCTCCTCAGACCTCAGTAATGTTGCTTCTGTAATTTTCCTGTGATATGCATGGTCAGTGGCAACGTCTCTTCATTGTGAGGGTACCAGGTTGGCAGTTTTCTGGTTGCTGCTTTCAACTGTTAGTTAGGAGCCCTACTTCTTGCGTAGCGTCAAGAGTGGCAGCTCTGATCAACAGTTACATAATATCAGGGTTCTTGCAGTGACATGTTGCACATGGATAGGTGTCCCTGCAGGCACTTTTGGTTTCGGTAGGCAACCCTGAGGCCACACTTTGCTACAGTTCACGCCAGTTCCCTTCCAGTGCATGACGCAGCTAATAAGCATGTGCCTACTCTACTTGAGGTCACTCTACAACAACATTAAACATGAACATCCATATCTCTGCCAAAAAAGCTAAACCAGGCAAATTAAAATCACCTAAACCTCTTAACATTTCCTTTACTAACATCTGCAGTATCCAAATTAACTACAGTAGCGTTGAATCTTTCCTCCATCAAAAGTCTCCTGACATCCTAGCACTCTGTGAGACTAATCTCAAACCCTTAATTCCCTCTTCTGACTTCTCTATCCATGTCTACCTTTCTCTCTTCAGAAAGGACTCCAATGTCCACATGCATGTGCTCGGGGTTTATGTCTAGCTAGGATGATTTCTCTTGAATCCTTATATCATTCTTATATGTGTTTTCGTCTCTCCCTCCTAAGCTCTCCCTCTACCGCTCCCCATCATCTCCTGACTGCTTTGTTCTTGACAGTATCTCCAACAATATTGACAAGGCCATTTCCTCCCACCTGTTTGCCCATATATTTGTGTTTGGCGATTTTAAAGCCTATCATGCTGAGTAGCTGGATAACACTGTCACAGATCTTGCTGGTGTACACACCAAAAAAATCCAACGGAGAATCTGTAATATCATTGATCCCAACTTGGCAGCTAAGATAGAGTCGCATTCTTTTTTGGCAATGTTTAAACTTTGTGCTCACAAAAAACAGCATATCAAAAGAAAGGATATTCCCTTGATACCACTATGACCGTATACAGTTGACATACATGACTGTATACCACTTGGTACTACTTGACACCACTATAACCTTATACACTTGATATACATGACTGTATACCACTTGGCACTAGTTGACACCATAATAACCGTATACACTTGATATATATGACTGTATACCACTTGGCACTACTTGACACAATTATAACTGTATACACTTGATAGATATGACTGTATACCACATGGCACTACTTGACACCACTATAGCTGTATACACTTGACATACATGACTGTATACGAGTTGGGACTACTTGACACCGTCATAACCGTATACACTTGATATACATGACTGTATACCACTTGGCACTAGTTGACACCACTACAACCATATGCACTTGATATAAATGACTGTGTACCACTTGGCATTATTTGACTCCACTATAACCATATACAGTTGACATACATGACTGTACACCACGTGGGACTACTTGACACCATTATAACTGTATACAATTGATATGGATGACTGTATACCACTTGGCACTACTTGACACCACTCTAACCATATACAGTTGACGTACATGACAGTACACCACTTGGCACTACTTGACACTATTATAACTGTATACACTTGATATACATGACTGTAAACCACTTGGCACTACTTGACACTATTATAACTGTATACACTTAATATACATGACTGTATACCACTTGGCACTACTTGACACTATTATAACTGTATACACTTAATATACATGACTGTATACCACTTGGCACTACTTGACACTATTATAACTGTATACACTTAATATACATGACTGTATACCACTTGGCACTACTTGACAGCATTATAACTGTATACAGTTGAAATACATGACTGTATACCACTTGGCACTACTTGACACTATTATAACTGTATACACTTGATATACATGACTGTAAACCACTTGGCACTACTTGACACTATTATAACTGTATACACTTAATATACATGACTGTATACCACTTGGCACTACTTGACAGCATTATAACTGTATACAGTTGAAATACATGACTGTATACCACTTGGCACTACTTGACACAATTATAACTGTATACACTTAATATACATGACTGTATACCACTTGGCACTACCTGACTCCACTAAACTGTATACACTTGATATACATGCCTGCATACCACTTGGCACTACTTGACACAATTATAAATGTATACACTTGACATACATGACTGTATACCACTTGGCACTACTTGACACCACTATAACCGTATACACTTGACATACATGACTGTATACCACTTGATACTACTTGACACCGCTATAACTGTATACATTTTAACTCCCTTGTCAATGTGTAGATTTTCAATAAATCCCAAGCATTTGAAAATGTATTTATACATTTTCTTTATTCTTGAGTATTGGCAACAATAAACACTATTTATTTATTATATCACTTGTCAGCGAACAGATTTTCTAAACATATTTTTAAAAAGTAGCAATGATTTAAAAATATTCCGAATTTATGTTTTTCAAAAAGGAATAAGAAGCTGGGTAATCTATAATTGCTGGAGTTTCAGGCTTTGGATTTTTATTGATTAGGTATGCCTGATCCTTGATCACGATTATAAAAAATTGAAAAATTAAAAATAATCTGAGATATGAAATAATTTGACAAGAAAATGTATTATGTCAAGAAAATCATGTTTACTCAAATTTTCTTGTTCTAAAGTTCATTGATATTTTTTATAAAATTATGAACAAAAATTTGTTTTCATATTTATTTATAAAATGGCAAATAATAAATATTGCATTGTAGTTATTTTACATATTTTAATAAATTTGTAATTTTTTATAAATTTTCGAATAAAAAGCTTTTCTCACATTTATTTTTTATAAAATAGCAAATAATAAATATCTCATTGCACTTGGTTCACATATTTGGGATAATATTGTAAATAAACATAGCTGAGGGAATCAAAGAGGTAATGGCAATGTCAAGAGAATAATCATCCTTTTGAAAAGCCACTTTTTCTATGATGGGTAATTGAATAGAAATATGGAAAAAATATCAATTTACATGTCTTGATATTAAAAGAACTTCTGCAGACTAAATAACTTTTTACATGTCTCGGCATTGAAAGAACTTCTGCAGACTAAATAATGTTTTTATTAATGAAATCATATATATGTAGGGTGGAGAGAATGAAATAAAAAAATGGTATTTATATACAGTGAAGGAAATACTAAAATAATGCTTCATTTAAAATTCTTTCATATTCAGTGTGTTTAGATGTGCAACTGACTAACTGACCATACATCCAGTGTAGACAGGATATATGGTCAGTTAGGTTGTGCATCTAAACACCTCTATTCCTGGGTCCATTGCTGCTGTCTTCTTTATACAATGTATTGAATTATTTGTGATGGCTGGCAGGAGTTTCTAAATAAAGAGTTGACATGATTGCATTAGAAATATCTTTTGTATTTTAACTGAAGGAACATAATTTTTAATAAACAAAATCAAACCAAATTCTTTTGTGGAGAAATGTTTTATTTTGAAGATTGCAAACAAACACAGAGCAAATCAGTTATTCTGTCAAACTTGTCAAAATAGGTTTTCTATAATTTAAAAATTATCTTTATTTGATTTGTTTAGATTAAAATTAGTTTGTTTTGAACTCCAGATTGTAGTTGATTTATATTGCAACGTCAGAGCCAATTTTTAATAGATTTTGAACTCGCTGAATCATGATATATGCAAATTAGGAACCAAATATGACTGTATCTTAAATAATTTAGACAAAAGATGGAAAAATATTAAACTTATTTGGACTTTTCTCCTCTTCTTAATTATTCTAATCCTCACATTTTTCAGAGAATATTATTAATTATTTATTGTTCATATTTAGGCATGAGATATCTCTTGGCCTTTTATCAGACTAAGCTAAACTTTGAAAATATGAAAAACTAGCAAGCTAAAATCATAAATTTATTATTTAGTGCATGGATTTGGCTCACAATAGTTGATTCTTATTTTTGGCCTTGTGTCAGAGTAAAGTAATCTTTGTAAATGTAAATATAATCAAAGTGCAGGGATTAGGAATATAAAGTCATGAACTTATTACTATTGGATAGAATTTGAATTACAACAGGTGCTACATATTTTGGGCCTTGTGTCAGAGTAAAGTAATCTTTGTAAATGTAAATATAATCAAAGTGCAGGGATTAGGAATATAAAGTCATGAACTTATTACTATTGGATAGAATTTGAATTACAACAGGTGCTACATATTTTGGGCCTTGTGTCAGAGTAAAGTAATCTTTGTAAATGTAAATATAATCAAAGTGCAGGGATTAGGAATATAAAGTCATGAACTTATTACTATTGGATAGAATTTGAATTACAACAGGTGCTACATATTTTGGGCCTTGTGTCAGAGTAAAGTAATCTTTGTAAATGTAAATATAATCAAAGTGCAGGGATTAGGAATATAAAGTCATGAACTTATTACTATTGGATAGAATTTGAATTACAACAGGTGCTACATATTTTGGGCCTTGAGTCAGATTAATGTTATATTTCAAAATGTGAATATAGCCATAAAATAGTAATTAGCAAGTTAAAATCATAAATTTATTACTATTGGTAAGACTTTTAGTAAGTACTCCCCATTTCTAACCTGGTATCAAGTAACCTTGGTAAATATGATTATAAATATATGATAGAAATCAGTAAGCTAAAATTATAAATTTATCACTACCAGAGAGAATTTAAGTCACGGTAACACATCACTCAATAAATCCTGGGCTTGACATATAGATGGCGCCTCTAATAAAAAAATCCATATGATTTTTATAAAGTACTAACCTTCAAATGGTATGTGACAAAATTTGGGCCTAATCGGATTATTTGTTCACAAATTACAGTAATTTAAGTGAAGCTACCTTTTCAAATTTTCAAAACAATAGAAAAATCTGAATTTCGTGTGTTGATAAACCATTGCTTTCTGATAGGAAAAAATAGTTCAAGCAAAACGATGGCTTGATAAGTGTTATTTGGGCTCTGCTACATTGGAAACAATGGTTAAGAGATGGTATGCTAACTTTAAACATGGTCGTACAGACACAAATGTTGCAGAATGCTCAAGTTGCCCAAAATCGGCAGTTGTCCTGGAAAATGCCAAAAAAAAAAAAAAAAAAATCTACAAATTCGTTTTGACCAATCATAAATTGAAGTTGTAAGATAGCAGAGGAGTTTAACAAATCAGAAGGCAGTGTATTTACCATTTTACATAAGTATTTATCAATGAAAAAGCTGTGTTCAAAATTGGTGCTTCATTTGCTCACAGTCAATCAAAAACAACAATGTGTTGACGATTCAGAGTGTTGTTTGCAACTGTTTCAACGCAACAAGAAAGAGTTTTTGCATAAATATATGACAGTGAATGAAACATAGATCCACCACTTCATGCTGAAGTCAAATTGGCAGTCAGCTGAGTGGACAGCAGCAGGTGAAAGCTGTCCAAAGATGCAAACATCAGCAGGCAAAGGTTTTGACCTTTGTATTTTGGGATGGACAAGGTATTTTATCCATCAATTACCTTGATAAAGGAAGAACCATCAATAGCAAATATTATACAACATTACTGGTGTATTTGAAGGAAGAAATTGCCAAAAAATGACTACAAATGAAAAAAAAAAGTGATTTTTCACTAAGACAACACACCATGTCACAAGTTGATCACAATGATGGCAAAACTACATAAATTGCACTTCGAATTGCTTCCACATCCACCCTATTCTCCAGATGTGGCCCTCAGCAATTAGTTTGCAGACCTCAAAAGAATGCTCTAGAGAAAGAGATTTGGCTCCAATGAAGATGTGATTTCAGAACCTGAAGCATATTTTGAGGTGAAAGATAAATAGTTCTACAAAAAAGGCATCGGATTGTTAGAAAAGTGTTGGTATCAGTGTATCACCCTGGAAGGAGATTATGTTGATGAACAAAGTTGAATTTTGCCTAAAAGTTGTTTTATTACTTAGGCTAGGGATTTATTGAGTGATGTGTTAAGTGTTCTCTATTGATGACTTTGTGTTGTGTCAGCCTAAGGCAAACTTTGTGAATATAATCTCAACAATAATTAATAAACTGAAACCATACATTTATTCCTATTAGAAGGAATTTGATTTGCAGTAAATGTTCCTTTTCTTAGCCTTGTGTCAGACTAAAGAAATCTTTTTGAATATGAATACATTAACAAATTAAAATCATATATTTATTACTATTGGTAAGACTTTTATAAGTATTAAGTGCTGCCTATTTCTGACCTTGTGTCCGACTATAGAAAGAAATTCTTCAAAATGTAAATAAATTAACAAACTAAGATTATAAATTTATTACATTTTGTATGAATTTTAATTACCATAAGTGCTCCCTATTTTTGTTCTTGTACCAGACTAATGTGATCTTTGTAAATATAAATTTACCAATAAAATGCAGCCGTAACTTCTACTCCAACAGTTTCTTTCCTCGCACTTCCCGACTGTGGAATTCTCTTCCAAACGATTGCTTCCCCGACGGCTACAATCTCCAGGAGTTTAAATGTAAAGTCAATAGACACCTCCTAACACACTAACCTGCTCCCATTCTATCAAACACTCTTCCCATCTGCCCAACCCTCATCCTCGGTATCCTTACTCATCTGTCACCTTCCTCCTGACATTCCCTATTTCTAACCACTCCTTCTCTTTACCTTCCCCTATGTAGCCCCATGCGCAATAGTGGCAGTGGAATGCCTAGCTTGGGGTGAGATGATTAAAAAAAATAAAAATAAAAAAACAAATAAATAAATTAATGTACTAAAATCATAAATTTATTCCAGTTGATAAAAACTTTATTGATAGTAAATGCTCCCTATTTCTGTTCTTATGCCAGACTAATATAACCTTGGGTGATCACTGACTGAGCAGAAGATTATCCCGCAATAGGTTGCCATTGCTTTCTGCGGTAGACTGGTTGTCATCCAAGGCTATAGAACCCAATCCGCCCTGTTATTTGACTCATAGCTAGAGTGGGGAAGAGATGTATTATATTATTTAGTAGTAATTAGTGGGGGGTCAGTTTATTACTTCATAACAATATGAAAATGATCCCCACTTTATGCTCAGTAGAAGCCTTAATTATGTTTTCAGTTATTATATTCAGTCATTTAAATTGCATATGTGATACACGCTTGGGCGATCATTTCTCGGAAGAGACATGACTGACTGGGCAGAAGATTATCCCACAGTAGGTTGCCATTGTTTTCTGCAGTAGACTGGTTGCCAGCCAAGGCTATAGAACCCAATCTGTCCTGTTAGTTAACCCATAACTGGAAGGAAGAGACAGATTAATAACTTTCCCAAGGGTATTTGCGCGTAAGTGAATGCAATGAATTCAACTGGAATTCGAACTCAGCTCCCCGATTTCTTGTTCTGAGCTGATATCCACTGCACCATAACGCACATCCTAGAACAATAATTATCAGGCAAAAATCATATTATTTTACACTTGATATGAATTAGATTCACAGCAGGAACTCTTTACTTTTGACCTTATATCAGACTAAGATAATCTTTTAAATGAAAATATAATCAAAGAGAAGTAATTTGAAATGGCAAAAAATCCCAAATTTATTACTATTGGTTTAATATGATTCACAGTAAGTGAATTTCTCCTTTGTGTCAGCTTGTGGTGCAGTGGATATCATCTTGGAATGAGAAATCAGAGAACTGAGTTCAAATTCCAGTTGAATTCATTTCATTCACATATGTGTAAATACCCTTGGAAAAGGTATGAATCTGTTGCTACTCCCTCTAGCTATGGGTTAAATAGCAGGACAGATTGGGTTCTGTATCCTTGGTTGGCAACCAGTCTGTCACTGAAAGTAATGGCAACCTACTGCAGGAAAATCTTCTGCCCAGTCAATCATGTCTCTTTTGAGACATGATCGCCCAAGCGTGTATCACATGTGGCACTTAACTGACTGACTGTGTCAGCCTAAGGTAAATTTTTCTTAAGTGGTAACATAGCTATAGAACAGTCATTAGCAATCTAAAATCACAAATTAACTACTATTAGAATAAATATCATTTGGAGTAAATGTTCTCTTTTTTACCCTTGTGCCAGAACTAAGGTAATCTTTGAAGATAACTATAAAAAAGCAATTTTTCTTTTATATCCTGTCTCTTCAAAATGTTGGGGATCATGGATCTTCCCTGTTTTTTTGTTCTCTGTAACTCTTAGAAAACTTGTGTCCTTTTGTTATCTCTACTAATCCCTGTTCTGCCAAACATTTACACAAGCTTATTAGGTATGTCATGTGCTAATTTTTTCTGTATCTCTTGGTTTCAACATATCCTGTTAGTGTTAGTCAGTTGAGTGTCATATGTGATACACGCCGTGGCCGATCATGTCACGAAAGAGACATGACTGACTGGGCAGAAGATTATCTCACAGTAGGTTGCCATTGCTTTCTGTGGTAGACTGGTAGCCAACCAAGGCTACAGAACCCAATCTGTCCTGTTATTTAACCCATAACTGGAGGGTAGAGACGGATTAATACCTTTCCCAAGGGTATTTGTATGCAAGTGAATGCAAGGAATTTAACTGGAAATCAAACTCGGCTCCTCAATTTGTCGTTCCAAGTTGGGAAGCTGAGTTCAAATTCCAAATTCTAATTCTACTAGTGTAGCAAACTAAAATCACAAATTCATTATAATAAGAATTTTATTTATAGTAAGTGCTCCTTATTTGTTATCTTGTGTCAGACTAATTTTGTAAATAAGAATATATTTTTTTAATCATTTTGCCCCAAGCAAAGCAATAAAACCACTAAGACACAAGGGTTTATTGAGTATGAGAGAATATGAGAAAAAACATTATTATAGGAAGAGAACAATAAAAGAACAGGAATTAAAAAGAAATAAGATAATGATTGACATTGCATTTAAATTTTTGGAGATCAAAATTGATTGGAAAGCAAGAAACTATAAGAGAATTTCACAAGTGAGAAATGTGAGAGAAGAAACTATTAACATAGAACTTATGGTTATATCTCGCCATTTCAACTGTAAAAATGATGAGACCTAGCTGCCAATCTAGTACTGCACTTAAATTCATAAAATCTAGGTATCATAAAGGAAAATTCATCAGAATAAATAACCACAGAAAATATAAAAGACACAGGGAGGCTATGTTGCATCAGTGGAAAAGTCACTGAAGCTGAGATTCCAGGTCAGGATCAATCACATTGCAGATCCTTCTTTGTATTTTATCATGAATTTCTATATAGATAAAAGCACCAAACCAGATATTTTATCAATATTCAATGCAACCATAGAAAAGTAATTAGCAAACTAGAATAATAATTTTATTACTATTAGTGTGAATTTAATTCAAAGTAATTGCTTCCTATTTTTAGTCTTGTCTGTCTAAATTAATATTTGTGAATGGAGAAAAATATAGAGCAGTAATGTAAAATCACATTTTATTACTATTAGAAAGAATTTGATTCAAAATAAATAGTCCTGAAGTGTAGGGAGCTGGTTAATGTTTCCTTTGTTCGGCTTTGTGTCTTTCTTAACCAAACTCTCTGCAGCTTTCAAGTTTTATGTTGGGTTGATATTCATCAGAAGGGTTTTCATCAGAAGGTTGGTTGAATGTGTGTATTAGTGATGAAGAATGGAATAATAAAATATACACTTTACATTTAAAATAGAAATAAGCAGGAATAATAAGTGGTAAGAGTTAATGTACAATTAGAAACATTAAGAAGTTAATGATAGAGTTGTGTTCAATGATGGGGTTGGAGAATTAAGAGTTCATACAAACTGTTTGTAGCAGTAATTGTTGAGATAGTGAAGAAGAGAGAGAGAGAGAGTGGAAAAGAGAGAGAGAGAGGGGGGACAATGCCTGGGTCATTTGAAGTTGAGAATTACATCTTTGATGTGTGTAAGCAACCTGCCTCCTCTGACTTGCCCCAGTTAGAGACCATCCTTAAACATTGAAAAGTGGGGTGGATCAGAAAAGCTTTTTTTCTTTAGCTATAGAAAAACCATTTCTCTGAACCATTTTGAATTTTACAATTTGATGACCAATCAGGATCCAGAGTTCCGCTACAGGTCAGTAAAAGGAATTTGATATTTATTTATTTTTTGTTTACAGCCAGAAGTCTGCATGGAGCCAGATGCGCAAAGACCAGTTTTGGTCATTTGCTTTCTGAATCTCTGAAAGTAAACATCCAGTGGTACCTCGCTTTGCTCGGTATCACCACAGTCCCTCTTTCTGGCCTTGTGTCAGACTAAGGTAATCGTTGTAAATGTAAGTAACCAGGAAACAGTAATTAAAGCCAATTGTAGGAAATTTGATTTACTGTAAGTACTCTATATTTTTAGCCTTGTATCTGACTAAAGAAATCATTGTTAATCATAATATAACCATGGAACAGTAAATAGCAAACTAAAATCATACATTTTCTTACTCTTGGTATGAATTTGATTTACAGTCCTCTGGCCTTGTGTTAAATGTAAGCTTTGTGAATGGGAATATAACCATTAAGCTATAATTTACAAAACAAAAATTACAAATATATTACTATAGATAAGAATTTGATTTCGTAATAAGTGTTTCCTATTTCTAGCCTTGTGTCAAACTAAGATATTCTTTGTAATATAACCATAGAACAGTAATTAGAAAACTTAAATCATAAATTTATTACAATTCATGATTTGTCATAAGTTCTTATTTCTGGCCTTTTATCAAACTAAGTAAATCTTTATAGATGTGTATAAAAACATAGAATAGTCATCTGTTAGACAAAAATCACAAATTTATAACAATTGGCATAAATTTTATTTGTAGTAAGTGCTCTTTTTTCTAGCCTTGGTTTATCTTTCCCTCTTATCTGCACAAATTGCTTCCTAACCCTAACCCTCTACCTACAGTGGCCCCTGGGCCTTGTAAAGAGTAAACCTTACTGTAAATAAAATAAAATAAAATAAAATAATATAACCATAGAATGATAATTAACAAGCAAAAATCATAATTTTATTACTACTGGAGGGAATTTTTTCACAAGCAGTACCCTGTATTTTTACCCTTGTGTCAGTCGAATGTAATCTTTTTAGAAGTGAGTATAACTGCAGAGAAGTAATTAGCTACTATTCTTGGTGGTTATTTTATATAAATAAATTTGATATGCAGGGAACACACCATATATGTTGCTTTGAGCCAGTCTTTATATTTTGTAAATATGAATATCACTATAGGACAGTAATTTACTATGCTATAGTCTTTACAGTTAGTGTAATGATTGTTTATATAGAAAATAGAATTAGCAATATAAATTTAAATTCCTATCTCTCTCGTTCATCAATTCTCAATAGCAGGGCCACAGCACACTTGTGAGCTGTGAAATATCGTCATGGCATATATATGTTTATGTGGAAGTAGTAATGGTATAGTGTTAGCATTTGAATAAATGAATAGATATTAAATAAGTATATTCAAATAATTCTTTTCACTATTCTTCAATTATATTATTTTAAATAATTAGATTTAATATTCATTTTTTAAAAAGTATTTTTATTATTTAAGGGCTCAAAACAGAACATTTGACAGTACCCATTGATACATTTTAGATTTCAATATCAATGGAATATAATATCTCACATTAGCTAAAAAAAAGTTTATCAGTTTTATTGCAATTTTCTACTCTTATTTATGTGAATTAGGTCCCTCAACCTTAAATAACATAAAAAATATGAAGTGAGAAAGACTATACTCAACTAAAGAAGAAATGAGGATCTGCTTATTGCACATTTGACCAAACATTGAAGAAATTGAAAAAAACATCTGGCACAGGTTTCACACTAATTAAGCTGCACAAATAGTTGAATAGAAACATTGAAACAAATTAAGTTCATAGTTGTGCTGTTGCTTGAAAACACTGAGAAACACTGCTCTAGTTTGTTGTATTCACTTTCATACAAATGTCCTTTGGAAAACCATGAAATAGGATTACCGACTAAAATAAAAACACAGGGTAGTGGATACAAGAGGATCACATACCCTTTGGACAGGTTCCTAACCTGGGGTATTTTTCTATGTGCTCATATCAATACTAAATGTGACACAAGGTCAAGGTTTAATGTGAGTTTACCAGCAATACTATGAAAAGAAATTGCTCAAGCCTCCTTGGCCATTCCATCTTTTTGAGGACACCTCAGGTGGTGGATAATGATCCCAGTCCCCTTCGGAAGTAAAAGTACTACCTTGAGTGTTTCAGCTAGTATTATTTTTTACCTTTCCTGGCAGTGTAATATCTGGGGTTCCTTAGGCTAAATCATTTACAAATGTCATCCCATATTTGACAATGTGCTGCTAATTTTTTGAATTTTCTTTAAAAAATGTTTAAAAGTTCTGTATAAGATTTTTTCCAATACAGGCAAAACGTTTGAGGGTCATTATTTAATTATTTATCTCAAAATCAGAATGAACGGATAAAAATAATTTTATTATAATTTATTTAAATTTTTGTTCTTTACCATATTCGTTTATTCGTTATTTGAGCAAAAAATCTTTTTAATTCCACCTCAAATAAATTTGCTTTCATAAAACAATAAGAAGGTTAACTTTAAAAGTCAGGGATCGATTTCACACTAATTGATGTTGTAACAGGACCCTCCTTCCAAATCGATAACAAATCAATATTTTTCAATCATGTCAAATGTCGCAATCTAAGGATGATTTAATGCTAAATCTATAAAATTTTCAAAATAATTTTTTTATGAGTGGATCACTATATTTAAGTAGTTTTTATTCTTTTGTAGTTCCTTTTCTTTTCTTTCTTTTTTTTTTTTTGTAGATTTTATTTTTACATTAAATAATGAACTGATACATGTTCAACTGAAATCAATTCGGGGATTTGATGATCTTCTTCTTGTTACTTCTACTGTTCGCTCACTGTTTCTTCTTTTTTGGCTTAATCATTGTCTTTATTTTAAATCTCACCTTTAAAGTTTTCTTTTCAACTTTTCTTTTTCTCAAATTTTTTAGTGTTAGTTTGACTAGGGAAACATTTAACAACTAAGCACGAAATAATTTGAAAATAAAAAAAGAAAAAACAGAAATAAATGAAATCTCAATGTTTGTTGTCAAAACCGTATTTTTGTAGCCCATTACAATGGACTACTCAACTGAGTAGTCATTTAAACTCTCTACTTAGTTTTTTTAGTACCACCAGTAAGTTTATTTCTTTGTATTTCTTATTTTATTTTTTAACTTTGATATTATAAAACTATTATCAATCAAATTAAGCTAAATTAAATTATTTTCATGTATTCTAAAATTCTTTAAAAAAAATGAACAGATATAAAAAAGTAACACCTTACAGTTCCTGTTTATTGCATTTTCTAAAATAAGAAATTATCACGCATGCGCAGCCATGCAGCAAAAATGGTGGTTTATAAAACATCAAATACCCACGCGCACTAACAAAAACAAAACAAAAAAAAACTTGAAATGTTTTCTTTCATAAAGTTTATGTAGGTTAATAATAATTTAAATTTGAAAATATTGAAATTTCTATAGGTTTGGCTTGAGAAAAAAAATTCATTTAAAAAGTAAGTTAATTTGTCGCGGGAATAAACTGAAATTTAAAAACTATTTTTCTTAATTATTTTTTTAACTTATACTAAATGTTCAATCAATATAGTCAATAAGGGTTGTTTAAAAGTTTTCGGCCCTTTCCAAAAATTAAATCTGAAGTTTGATTGGATTCGAAGAAGT
This sequence comes from Ascarosepion bandense, assembly GCA_037127315.1. NCBI lineage: Eukaryota > Metazoa > Mollusca > Cephalopoda > Sepiida > Sepiidae > Ascarosepion > Ascarosepion bandense. The sequence goes on along the minus strand of JBBBDQ010002735.1, from coordinate 598,543 downwards.
GGGTCGGGCCAAGAACTTTTCACAATAAATTAATAATAAATATTCTTTTAACGATAAACTCACAATTACGTTTAATTTGATTAAGTATAAAAATATCTAGTTACACTTAGAGTGGTTACAGAAAGAGTAGTTTTACTTTACTAGTCAATAAACAAAGCAGCTCTCCCTGCTTAAGCAATGTTGTTGTCAGAAGTTAAGTAGCAATAACGAGGGAGAGGAAATTTAGGACAAAATCTAGTATGGCATAAGGTTATCCGAGAAATGCTCCGAGAAAAATCTTTTTTTCAGATGGAGAGAAAAGCTTATTATGAAATAAAAAAAGTTCATTGCTGACTTATCAAGTTACCGTTTTTTAAGGTCCTTTAACATTAACAATAATGATCCTTTTACTTTTTTAGTTTTTTTTTTCTTTGCGTTTTAACTTTTTTAAAATGAAACAAAATAATTTCATTTTTTTTACGTATACATTGAATTTTAAATTTTCAGGAATATAGACTTTTTTTTATCATCGTCTTTTTTTTCGCAAAAATGATAAACAAAAAATGAGGAAGTAGAATTTTTTAAAAGTATTTTTTATCTTGATCTCTTAAAACAAACAGGTAATTATGTAAAAAAAAAGTTAGTGTATAAATAAATAAATAAATATTAAACACTAAAAAAAGTAACACTAACCAGCCTTAAAGTATTTTTTAGTTTTTTAATTTTAAATTCTAAAAAAAAGACGTTCTGTGGTACGAATCATTGTGGTGACAGTCGAGTAAAACTGAACTGGTAAAATAAAAAATAAAATACTAATAGTGGTAAAAAAAAAAAAAAAAAAAGTAGACAAATAGCAGTTTGGTTATTAAAAACATGGTTATATAACGTTATTTTATTTTTTTTCTGCTGTGGTTAACTTTTTTTACAGTTTTATACATACACTCATCATGCAATCACTAGTAGCAGCAGTAGTGTTGATAAGCAACTACTACTATTATTACTACTTGTGTAATTAAGTACAACTTTCTATTGGTATTGTTATCACTGCTGCCACAAATTGCAATACTAAAGTGCTTGTATTGGACTTTTTGAAAAAAATAGCAACAACAAGATTATTATTAAACAGAGGCTCTTCTGTAATGGGATTGTCACTGAATCTGTTGCCACTTAAAAGAATTCAGAAGAAACAGGCGAAGGTAAACAAGAAAAAAAGTGTCAACTTCTGTGTTGCTGCTTCTAAAATTCATGCTTCCATGTTGGTAGTATTTCTCTACTTTAAGAAACATGAAAGCAACAAAAAAAGAAAAAAAATATATATAGTATCATATGGTATTTTAACGGTTTTACTTTTAACTTTATGGCTAGGTAAATAAGGCACGCACAATCCTAATTTTTTCCCCCTTGAAGTGTTTGTTTATATTTACATTTTGTTATGGATTCGTTGACACACTGTTGTGGTATAAGATGATAGTTCATGTTTCATTTAAAAAATAACAACTGTAAACCACGCGGGTATGTTTGTATTATAGATCACGTAAACAATTCTTATTTGTTTTAAAATGCGATCAATTGTCGTCAGTTATTTTCCAATTTATTTTTAACTAGTTTCATAATTATTCGTTCCATGGTCCACATTTGAATTTTTGATTATCAGAAAGAAACTTTACGGTTATCGTTTATATTACAAGCCACTATTTATTTATTTTTTTTTAAATATAGATCATTGTTTTATAAAAAAACAAGCAAGGTCTGTGTAAGTCAAACTTTTTAGTATTTATAAAGGACTAAGCAATGACATGCGTATAGACGGCGATTCCCAAAACTAGTGTCTTTACTCATTTCTTTATCTCCCCCCACTACATTCGGTTCGTTACCTCTGGCCCCTTTAAATATGTCTTAATTAAGACTTTTCAGGACTATTAGTTTCGTATTTATTTACATAATAATAATCATTACTATTTTAGGTATCTATTATTAAAAATACTAGGCGCTCTTAATTGCTATGAATAACGAATAAAAAATCTTCATGACCATTTTGACGTGAGTATTATTGCGGTTTTACAAAAACTTAGATCAAAATATGTGACTGAGGTTTTTCCTTTTTTTGTTTTTTTGGCTGCTATCTTTACTTGATATTTACATTTCGCTTCGTTATTCCTGGTCGCCTTGAATATGGCTGAATTGTGTGGCTAAGTCTTCGTTTACTGTTTCTTCTTATTCATTTCTGACCTGCATCTTTACTTCTGGCACAACGCACCATGTCTAACGTGTTTGGATGATGTATCTGGTTCATTTATGTACATGTAAATTTATCACTTCTGCTACTTATAGGGATATGTGAGTATATGTAAACAACTATTATCAACATCAGAACAAAAATGTTAAACCCCTGAATTGCCTTGTATATATGAATACTAACAGTGATCATAAAGTGAATGGTTGATATTTTTCATATCTATTTAGGCCCATCCCTTTTATTATTATTTTTTAACTGTAAAAATTAAATTTTTATTTTCTGAGATATTAAACGATATTCTCCGTCTTTGTATCAGATTTGCAAAAATTTAACTCTGAACTTGTCACCATGTGGATATTTTTTTTCCTTTCAGTTTTTCCTTTTTTGTCTAAGTATAAAAATGTTTTATTTAAAATTGCTTGTTTGCACTATCATTGTCTAAATGACAAACATGTTAGTAAATGTACAAAATATTAACTATTAATTTGTTTTCCTCGGTTCTCTTAGCTTTAACCCTAATTTAGAGCAAGTTTTTTTTCTTTGTTTATTTGTTGAAGTTGTATTTTTTAATGTTGCCAATTTGTATATGTTCGTTATTTTGACTCGTGAATTCATTCTTTCGCTATTTTTTTTTTTTAGTACTTGTACGCTTTTTTATATAGTCTTTTTTTCCCTTAAATTATTAATGTTATTATATATTTCCGTTTTTTTAAAAAAACTGCGGAATTTATTTTTTCTGAAAGGCTTGAAAGAAACACACCTCAATAATATTGCAAAACTTATTTTCAAAAAAAAAATATTTAACATGTTAATTCAAATTTTATTTAGCATGTTGTGTAAAATTGGAACATTTTTATTTAAATGATTTTTTTCAGTTTTTGTTTTTTAATGTGTCTTGATACTTGAAATTTTAAATTTCCGGTTCTGTAAAAGAATAGAAATAAATGTACTTAATTGCAATACGAGGGGGCTAACCCTAAATGTTTTCGTTTCAACCTTTTTCACAAAATATAACCAAATATTAGAGAATTGTAGACTAGAGTGTTGTAGTGTAGAATTTTTATTTTGGGAATTTTTCTACTGATAATTTCCTAGTCAATTACTTTTTTTGCTTGCTTTCCACTCTAGTTTACACATGTGCCAAATTAGAATTATTGGATTTAAAGATTTTCTTAAAATACATTTAAAGTTTAATCTCTCTTGCTCACTTTTATTTTCTTTTACGTTTTACTCTTAAAACAGTGTCCAACGGAAATAAAGGTCTTAAAATAAAATAGTTCATAAACACTTTTATATGAATTGCCTCCCTTATTTTAGTTACACAATTTAAAGTTTTCTTGTTTAGGGGCCACTTCCACACCACATCAATTTTTAAAAGATGTTACGCATTTATAGCCTTTTGATTTGATAATTTTCTTGACATTTGTAATGTTTTTCGTTAAAGGTTGAATGTGACAATTATGAATTTAGAAATCTTTTTTTAAATGTAACTCTTAAAGTGTTTTTGCTTTTGAATTTTTGGCAATTGACTCCGATTTTTTTTTTAAATTTTTGGAAGGTAATTTCTTTTTTTTTTTTCTTTGCGAGTATCTCATTAAAAACAAATATCTTCAGTTTTCACATATGAAAAGTTTTACTGTTTGACTTTAAGAAACACTTCTAAAAAGAGTTAGATATCTCCATTTTTTTTTTTTTTTTTTTTTTTTTCCCCCGGAAAAAACAGCATGCTGGAAAAAGGCTCAAACAAACAGAATTAAAAATATTTTGACGATAAAACTTTTTTGTTTTTTTTTTTTAAAAAAAAAAAAAGTTTTATCGCCAAAATGATTTTTTTCATTAATGGGAAAGACGAAAATGTATTTAAATGTACTTTTAATCTAGCACTTTTCACATTTTTTTTTTTTTTTTTTTTGTTAGCGCTCGACGTAATTTGATTTATTTTCTATTTAAATTTGTGTCTGTAGGTACCTTCCACTTTTTCGCGATACCTAAGTTTTAAAATGAATTTTGATAAAAATGAAAAAGCTTTTTTGAAGCTTTCATTTTAGCTTCAATTGAAAGCTTGAGAATTTAAAATTTACTATTTTCATTAAGCCAAAATACTCAGTGTTTTTATTTTTTTTCCAAACAAATTAATTTTTGATTGGAATCGATTAATTTTTTTTCTAAAATAGCTGATTAGCACCCTTATTAGTAGCCGTATTTCATCACAATGTATTTCCTTTATTTAAAAAAAAATCTTTCAAAAATAAAGCGGTATTTTTTTTTTTTATAGGTAAAAAAAACATTGATTGGAAATTCTTGCAAAAATCAAATAATTGTCAGATTTTAATGAAACTTTGAGGACTTATTCAGAAATGAATGTGAATTACTTTTTTTTTTTTTTAAAGAAAATCTTGTTAAAAAAACATTTTTTTACCATGTTAACCCCCACTTCGACTTACAAAAACTTGCTCAGAATTGTCAAATAAAATTTTAAAAATGTAATAAAACTGGCATAATTAGAAAAGCTTTTAATTGCATTTTTGAATAAGATTTATTAAGGAAACTATTGTCTTAAGAAAAATCTTTTTTGATGAATGATGACTTTTTATGCATTACTTTTATAATCCAGTTAGGTGATATTGTTTTTAAGTAAAAAAAACAAACTATATTTATTTTCTAATCAGAAATTGAAAAGCTTAATACAGATAATTTTGCACCAAGATTTTTAAAATACTTTTTTTCTTTTTATGTCATGTGCCTGTTTTTGGAAGTATGGTTGACCATACACATCAGAAAATAAGAGCAATTCAATAACTATATAAAGTCAAAATTAGTAAAATTAGATAACGAATATTTTCTGGCATTTTTAAGATTACTTAGTACTTAAAAAATTATTTTTGAAAAAATGGGGCTCACCCTTCATTCTCTTTAACTATGTTTTAACAAAAGTCTCCATAGAACAATAAAACTGTCAACACCTTTATCAGCACTTATGTGATTGAGGAGAGATAACAAGTACATAAAAATCCCTGATACTGTTTGTTTTTAAAAATCTATTTCTATTTTAAACTTAAAGTAATTTTTGTTTTCCAAATCAAATTAATTATACTTTAAATTAGTTAATATTCTGCAAAGTTTCGGAGAAGTATATTTTATTTTTGGAAGATTTTTTTTTTGATACAGAGAATTACATCATGATGAAAAAATGACTAAAAAATGGTGCTAGTCTGCTATTTTAGAAAAAAAAAATCACAAACTTTTATTCCAATCAATATAATTTCAAGTTGAAATCCACCAGAGTATATATCAATGATGTATAGGCATTGTTCAAACTTTGCTTTTTTAAATGAAGATGTAAAGCCAGATAACACTATCAGTTTTACACAGTGTCAATATTATGGATGTGATCTCACTTCTAAATCAAACAATATTTTTCGATTTTGACAAGTGTCTCAGCCAAATGAAGATTTAAAGAGTGTTGCAATTTGATGTTGACTTCACTATCCTCTTATAAAAGGAAAAATTTGAAAATAGCAAGTAAAACACTTCATTTGTACTAAATAAAGTACTTAACACTTGTGATTTTTTTTTTTTAGGTATTTACATTTCACACTTGTCATTAGTTAAATGCACTTGGCATTCTTATTGTTCAGATTTTAATATTTTATCTTGTTACTAATTGGGTATTTAAATTTAACTAGTTCTTAATTTTGTTTTGACTTGATAAATTCTTTTTTTTCTTTTTTTTTTTGTGTGTGTGTGCTCTGGTAGTAAAATTTCTGGAACTGATGACTATTTTCAGATAGTTTCTATTTGAAACTTTGAAAGTTTAATGATCATTAAAATCTGCTGAAATAATTACTTGTACACCATTAACAAATTATCAAAGCTGAAAGATTTTGTTTTATAATTACTAACAAGTTTTCATATTTGTCTTGATATTTGTCATTGAAGATTGGTATAACATTTGATTTAAATTGAATTTTTTAATTTATTAGTCGTTTTTTAACTTCTACCTTTTAAAGTGATAAGCAAGATTTTAATTTAATTTCAAGTTTATGTAACTTATATTCCTTTGTTTCTCAATTTTCTTAAAACTGTATTGCTACTTTTATGTTTAATTTAAGATTTGCATGAAGCAACAAAAGCTGTACCATGTTCATTATACTATTAGTTGCATGCAGGTATGATATAGCCAGTATATTTTGGTATGCATAAAAACTAATTTATATTAACGATTGATCATTAAAGAGTAATTTTATAAACATTTTTATTAATGATGAGACCAGTGTGAACAATAATGAAATATGATATAGGTTCAAAAAATTAGAAAGTTTAAAAAAAATTAAATGTAACAGTTGTATAATGAATTGCATGGATCCTCACACAATTCTTGTTCCATAAGTTGTTTCTGATGAAGCACTTTAACCAAAACCCAATTAAGATCTTACTTAAGGTGTTCCTGTTCCAGTGTAAGAGCCACATATGGTTTTGAATTTGGAGCTGTCCTAGATTGATTGCCAACCATAGTTATAGAACATAAACTATCCTGATATTTAATCCATACTTGAAGGGGGCATATTTATAGCTTTCTTAAGGGTATTTGGTTTAATTGAACCTAATGAGCTTCACTTGAATTCAAACTAAGCTCTCTGATTTCTCATTTTGAGCTACTATCCATTATACCATATACACAGGATAAGTTTTAAAAATATTACACTAAAATATAAATATCTGTTGTGTCATTTTAACTCCAACTAAATCTTATTTTACTTTTAGTACTTTCTATACATTAAGGGTTTTTTTTTTAAAATCATCTTTATAGCTCTTTGGTTTGGATTCATTAAAATACAATCAGGACTCACATTTTATGCACATTCTGGTTTGAAAATTTTTTGATCAAGTTTGTATTTAATTTTATCAAAAATAATATTAAATATAAAAATATTTAAACTTAAATGCTTAAAACAAATAAATGTTAGTTGAAAGTATTGGTATTAGATATACTTTTTGTATTATTTTCTGGTAGAACATTTTGAAAAATGCTATTTTACCATACACTTTTATATGCATGTATGTTTATAGCTACATGATCTGATTAGAAATCTAGATTTTACAGGAAAAATGTAACATATATCTGATATTTGATCATAGTCTGTCATGTTAAAATAACAATAATAATGAGTTAATTAACTAGCATCATTTATAGTTTATTGATAATGGTCATTTGAAAATGATAGATCAGAAAAAGTATAAGGAGCATGTATCCAACTTCTTAAAATTTAAACTTTTTTTGTCTAGTATTCAGTTAAAGCATACTAAAAAGAAAATACTGACAGTTTTTCCTTACTAAATCATGTTGTTGATTATATTAAATGTCAAAAATTAATGTATTTATATCCTTGGAATACTATTTCAATATTGAAAAATTAGTTCAATTTCTAACAAATAAGATCTGTACCAATCAAACAAGTAAAATCATTTCTATGAGAATTGTCTTGCAATAAGAATGACATTCATTCATAATTTTACTTCTTTTTTTTTTCTTGTATAAAGAATGTTTGCTTTCTTGCTTTCATAGAAGTGCATGTAATGATTTAAAATTTCCATGACACTTTAAAATAATTCCTTTTCTTCTAAAACTGTATTTTCATCTACATTTTTGTCACTTTTTTTAAAAATCTTATTCAAGATGTACACTTCTTTCCTAGTTGAGAAAGCTTTTTTTTACTTTCATATTGGTCAAGATTTATCATGGTCGAACAGTAGTATTTTGACAGTTAATGATACATGTGTACTATACAAATAAAATTAATTTTAAACTAATATGAATAACTTGTAAATTATCTAATTAAGATAGTATTACTAAGTTCTATAAGTAATTTGTAAACATAGGTTTAAATATTCACCCAAAATTTTGTTTTGTCACAAAATTCTAGTTGGTCATTTAATTACAATAATTATAAATAAACCATGTTATGTTCTTTCTCTCTGTAATCTAGAAAAGCTTAAATATATAAAAGACAAAATTAGTTCCACATTCACAATGGCCTTGAAAAAAGGTCAAGAGAGCATTCATATTTATAACATTGTTTTGTTTACCTACATGTATATATTTAATATTACTAATAACTCAAACTTACTATTTATCAAATGCGTGTGTAATAGTATTGAGGAAAGTTTATCGAATAAATTATTAGTGTTAGCATGATTTTGAATGTGTTGTTTCTGAATAACTGTTGGTTATTGGGGAAACGGTGTTTTCTTTCTTTCCTGTGTGAAGCCAATTTTAAACTAGTTGTAATTTGCATAAAACTTTTCTTCTAACATTCTAAAAATAATCTTTCCTGTGGGCATAGATTTCTTTTTTCTTCTCTCACTTTTACATTATTTATAAGTTAAATATCAACAACCTTTTACAGGATTTATTCTATCAGATTGTTATTCTGTAGAATAGGAACTACTCTTTATACTGAATTGTATTTTATACAACTTATTCAGTCATTAAATAACTACATATACTTAGGCAGAAATATGAAATTATATCAATAGCCATTGCCTGTTGAATTGGCAAAGAGATTGTATCGCATTTTTAACTTATCTTTTTATTGTCTAACAATTTAGTATTCCAGTTAAGGACATAACTTCAAATGATTGCAGAAAAAAAATAATGAAATCAATGCACTCATTCTGATTCTCATCTACTCATTTAATTTCTATCCATTCATCACCTGGTGAATTACTTTATTGTTTATTTGTGGGAAGTCAGTAGAAATTGCATGAATAAATTACACTATTGACTGTATAGAGTGGGTAACAGTAAATATACACCATGTCCCTTTTTGTTATGATAAAGATTAGTTCAAGTTAAATTTAGTTTTAATGTGAAGCCTACCACATTTTCTTGTTGCTGAATTGTTGATTAACTCAGCAATTGTTGCTTTTTACAAGGGGGCGCTGAAAAGTTCTTAGTCAACCAATTTGCTTTTCTCAAAACTCTTTTCATTCCCTCTGTATATATTGTTTGATGAGATACTCAACCTGTGTTAGGTTTACAACCATATCACTTTCAAACACTAGTCCTTGTATGATCACAGAATTTAAGCAATGTTGAGTCTGGTCAGTACCTAGGTGGGTGATTGTTTAGGAATGCTTGGTGCTGTAAGCTTAGATGTATGGGTGGTGTGATAATGACTTAGGATTTGAAATTGGAGAGCCAAATTCCAATTTTACCTATGGTACTGGATGTGTGTTGTGGTGCATTGGATATCGGCTCGGAACAAGAACTTGGGGAGTCGAGTTTGAATTCCAGTTGAATTCTTTGCATTCACTTACACACAAATACCCTTGGGAAAGGTATTAATCCGTCTCCTCCCCTCCAGTTATGGGTTAAATAACAGGATAGATTAGGTTCTATAGCCTTGGTTGACAACCAGTCTACTGCAGAAAGTAATGGCAACTTACTGCGGGATAATCTTTTGCCCAGTCAGTCATGTCTCTTTCAAGACATGTTCGCCCAAGCATGTATTACATATGGCACTTAACTGAGTTAGTAGGATTTGTATCAGTAAATCATTATCTCCAAAAAAAATTCTTGCAATCAAAAAATATTTTCTTGTTTTAATGACCTGTAAAAACTGTTAAAAAAAAATAACAAATCAATCACTTAACTCATGTTAGTTGAGAACAAATGAGATTTAATACTTTGAAGCAAATAATCTTTTAGTTTATTCTTTTATGGGCAATTCATAAACATATCAAAATTATTTCAATTCAAAAAATATATACAAAGATAATTATATATTAACCATAGTTACTTTTTTTTTTCCAATTACATACAAATATTCTCATAGGTTTACTAAGCTCACTATAATCTAGTAAAAGTATACAGGGGTGTGGCATCCAGTGAGAATCAAACTCACTCCATATTAATATCTTGTGATGAGTCTATCTTTCTAACCATTACTCACAAACATTTTAATATTCATTTTATGTTCTATAACATACTGTCATAATTTGACACCTCATTGTTTATATTATAAACATTTATTTTCTTAAAAATTTAATAACAATAAAAAGAATAATTGCAATGTTTTGGTTAAGACTTTCCTATCTTTAAATAATTCTTCTTTGTCCTGAATCTTTCTTTTATTTACATATACATTCTTTGTTAGCAATATTTACAATAGATAAAACCTTTCAAGTTCTTACAGAACCTTGACATGTCTGCTTTTTACTTTGAAATAAAATATAAATATAATTTTGTTTAATATTTGGATAAGTTTTTGCTTTCTCTGAAGTAGATATTGTCAGAACTGGATAAAATAGGTCATTAATTACATTTTATGACAACAAAGCTGAATTAAGGTTACATGTAATAATATAATAGGTACAGTATTAATAATATACAAAAGTCTATTTGGCTTGAAAATCATTAGAAAAGTCAAAACTTTATAATTAAGGTTCATGAAAAAAATCTTGTTCAGTAATATATTTTTTCAAGATTGTAGCAATGTAAGGTTTATAGTACAAGTATTTTTTTTGTTCTGTTTGTGCCATTTTATATATATATATATATATAAATAAAGGGTGTGATAGAGAAATTGTCGTCTAAATTATACAAAACTGAAAATAAAACTGACACCTTATTTTAACATATATTTGCCAAAGTTATGTAAAAAATATCTTGACATACTAAAAAGTAAATTTATTCAATAAAAATGTCATTGGCTTCAACTACAACTTTCAGACGACTTTGGAATTTCCTGCAGCTCTTCTGTACTGTCTCCTTGTTTAAGTTGGTAAATGCTGTCATAATCTTTGACTTCAGTTCATCTTTGGTATTACAAGGAGTTTTGTTGGTTTCTTGCTCAACTGTGCCCCACATATAATAATCAAGGGATTGCAGTCTAGGAAGTTAGGTGGTCATACGTAAGGGGTGATGTGGTCACAAATTGTCTGACAGCCATGACTTTGTTTTCCTGCTTGTTTGGAATAATACAGAATCCTGTTGATGGATATAGTCTTCCAACAACCACCTTGACCAAGTGCAGAACTACCTCTTCAAGGCACTTGACGTAGGCCTTAGTGTTGAGTCTGAGACCCTCACCAAGTTCTTTCCTTATCAGAACGATCAGTGAGTTTTCTAAGCTGCCATACTTTTCTAATCACTATTAGATTTCATCCAACTCTTTCTGAATCCTCTGCACTGTCCTCAGATTGATACTCAAACCTTTTGAAATGCTTGTATTGAAGCTTCTGATACAAATGCCAAGCAATACAGCATGCTGTTTACAAATTTCTGTTAGGGTGAATTCCATCATGGGGCTCACAGACGGTGCCCAACTGACCCTACTATGCTGTGCAGTTGGCAAAAAATGGACAATCTGCATGTGTGAAATTAAAAATATAAAATGGCTGTAATTTACCCATCGTACTCTATGTATATAGGAACAAGTAGAAAAGAAACAGATTTTGATAATTTCTGATCTACAGTGTGATGCTGATAGGTTTTTATAAATAGATTTACAGTTATCTGAACAGAAATGTATGATGCTGATAGGTTTTTAATGTAGTGACTTAATTACACTTCAATTAAGAAACTTAATTTTTTGAAAATTATAATTAAACAAAGCTTTTAAATTGACAGAACAAAAGTTCTTTTTCTTCTTGGCAAACTTTGAGTTCAGGCACTTCAAATAAATTTTTAAAAAATGAATAAATAAAAAGAAGAGTTTCTGGTAAGGCAACCTTGATATCTATTTCATGTCATCCACACATCCCATCATCAATGAAAGAAAGAAAAGAAGCAGTAAGAGGCAAAAAAAAAAAGGGCATTTGAAAGAATTTGTGTAATGTATTGCTTTACATGGGAAACTTTAGTTGCATTTTGTTGTGGAGTGGTTTTCGCGCTGAAGGTTATAATCATGCTATGTTGGTTGCTAATCGACTTAACGTACCCAAAATATTAGAAACTTGGTAATTTTCCACTTAAAGCTGACTCCTTAGTATTCGGTTACCTGCCGACTAATATCAACTGCCTAGTAGTTCTACTGAACTCAAATAAAGTCTAAAGAACTTTTCCCATTAACTTCCTGTTAACTCTTAATATAGGAGGAAGAGTCCATTATCTGAGGAATAGGTGTGTTTCCCCATAACACAACTATAAGACACACAGATGGAAAAGTTACTGCATCCTTTAAGATTTTTATGCATCAAAGACACTGAATGCACATCTATCAGCATCTCTGGATCTAAGTATTTTGTTGTAAATAAATTTCTTTACATTATATTTTTCTGTTACCTATGTTTTATTACCTTTGTGATTTCAAACATGCGTACCGTAGTGGGGGCACTAGAGGGTGTCGTCAGTGATGTCTTTGCGTGGATCACTAGGGGGTTTCGGGTCTCTCAACATCATACCCCCCTCACCATGCCGACCCGACCAGAGATGATCAGTTTTGGGTCCACCTTCAATCAGCGCTTTCAGACACTGGAAAAAATTTATAACATTTAGGCCTGGTACAAAGTCTTGCAAACACTTCTGATTGGTGACATTCAGAGCCACTTTACAATAGAAGGCGAACTGTACATGAACTCGTCCGAAACTTGTCGAGTGGCTAAAAAAAAAAACTCGACTAAGAATTAATCATGATAGAATTCATCATGATTCATTTTAAAAATTAATATCTACAAATATATATATTATTTTTAAGTCGTTTTTAAAAAGATATGAGGATAAAAATGTCTAAGAATTTATTAAAAGAAAATAATGATGTATAACCCCTATATCAGTTTTCAAGAAAATTATAAAATCTAGAAGGAAGGTAAACAATCTTAGAGTAGAATGTTCTTTGCCATTAAAATATATATATTTTTTTTTTTTTTAAGAGCTCCACTTTTTAACTAAATAAGAGGATAGGAAAAAGGCCCCAAACTTGATTGAAGAAAAAAGTTTTATCAAAATGTTTTTTATTAAAAGGAAAGTCGAAGGTATTTTTTAAAAATTTTTTTTTAAATCCTTTTTAGTATTTTTTATTTTTCTTATGTCTGTTACTTCCACTCAATTCTACGAAATTTTAAGAAATTAAAATTTCAGCCTCTTTGGATAATTTAAGTCAATTTGTTTAGTCAAACAGAAAATCTGCTCTAAATTGTAAAATAAAAATAAAATATAACTATGACATTTTTTTAATTAGGAAAGCTTTTATAAATAAGATATATTAATGACACTTGTCTTAAATTAAATATATTTTGATGAATAATGAATTTTTGCAAGAATTTTTTTTTAATTAATTATAATTTATAAAGTTTCAAATCTTTTAAAATTCTGTATCTCCACCTTTTGGATTATATTATTAAGTGAAAACTATATTTACTTTTCATAAATTGAAAAGCTGAATAAAAATCATCAAACACTAAGATTTTATTCTTTTATTTTCATTTGCATAAATATGCCTATGAGCAATGACGTAAATTAAGTCAACACTCTTAAAATTAGATTGTGGAGAATATTTTCCAAAATTTGAAAGATTACTGAGTACGTAAAAATTATGAAAAGGTGTTTTACAGATGTTTTACAGAACAACTTTAAACCTGCCATGAGGCTGTCAACATGTCAAAACCTCTACTGTCAAGCTAAAAAATGCAATTCTACAATATTTTAAACAAAATATTTGTTTCAGATCAGATTAATTTCGTGTAAATCAGCTAATGTTCATCAAATAGTTTCAAAATTTTTTAATAAAGAGAATTACATTGCAATGAAAGATGAGTAAAAAAGGGCACTAATCAGCCATTTCAACAAAAAAAAAATCCTAGTCAACTTGAATTAGTTTTTGAAATACAAAGTATTTTGCTTATTGAAAATATTAAATTTAACCTATTTGCTTGAAATTAACACTAAAATAAAAGCTTAAAGAAAGATTTTTCATTTTTTAAAAAACTTATTTTAAACCTATGGTATGTTTTCTTTTTTCTGATTTTTGTGGATGTACCTATTTTTATATATATAGAATTCTTTTTCTTTAATTTCTCTGATAGAATAGCATTTTGACTAACAAAGTAAACATTGCAAAATTATTTTATGTAATATTTGGTGAAGGAAATAAAATTCATATATAATTTATTTTATTCATTAAAGGTTGTGTATCTTTCTTTTGGTGAAACTATTTTAGTGCAATAAAAAGTTGTTAAATACTATTAGTTTTCTTGGCATCATAGAAGCAATGTGCAGTCTGTGATTAATGCACTAGTATTTTAAGGTTTAATTCTGCTACTAGCTGGTGATCTATTTTGTATATTTTAAAAAACTAGTTAAATGTAAGTAGTTTAAATATCAAGACAGTCAATTACTTTCTAAATCATCTAATTGGTTTTGCCTATTAATTCTATACTTGCAACATAAAACTATACACTTTCTGTTGCTCCTGTAATATCTACTACATTATTATGCATTTCCTGTCTGATTTTCAGCATTTCTAGGTTGGAAATCAATTAGAATTTCTGCCTGGGAAACCTATATGAAGATAGGAGTTTTGATGTAATGAAGGAGGAGTGGGAGAAGAAAAGAGGATGTAAAGAATGTAAGAAAGCTAGAGAAAAAGAAAGAGAAAACCTCTCTGTGTTTGTATATAACAGTAAAAAGACTGAATATAGAGAAAAGGAAAATTTCTTTTTGTCTTTATTAACGTTTATGTAAGATGGACAGTATTGCTAGTTAGATATCAAGAGACAATTAGTGAAAGGCTGGTAAAGTGTAATACATTAGAATATATTAACTTTATGAAAAAATAGAGAAAAAGAAAAATGAGAAGATACAGTAAAAAACAATTATGCATTCCTGTTTTTGTTTTTATAATTAGATAAATATAAACAATGAAGATTGGATTGGATAAGGGAAAGAATAAGATAACCAACAAAGAGGTTATGTGATAATGGATAATTTTACAACACCTGTGGAATTTCCAAAAGTACAGCTAATTTTTAAGGAAGAGGCTCTTTTGCTGGATAATCTACAAGTGTATTAGGTAAAAACATAAGCAATGAAGACTGGCATGGATAAGGAAAAGAATGAGAAGATACTGACAAAGAAGAACAGAGGTTATGTGATAATGGATGATTGTATGACACCTGTGGAATTTCCAAAAGTTCAGCTAATTGTTAATCATCATATGAATGACTAACAGCAGAAAAAATTTTCAGCAAGTTTTAAATAATGTATGTTTTTGTATTATGACCATTATTTTTCCCTAAAACATCCATGAATCTTAGGAATTTAAATTTAAACCAGTTTTAGAGTCTTTATCAAAATGTTTCCAGCACTTATATTAATGTTAACAAGGGAACGATTGAGATTTGTAAACTTCAAATTTGAATTACATGAACAATTACAAGAGTAAATTCTGCATTTGGCTGATTTCAAATATGAGAATGCTTTCTCACAATCTATATTTTTTCTCTAACTTTGAGATATGTTGTTCATTTCAGCATAGGGAAGCATAATAATGTCACATGTGTGAAGAATTAAAGTTAATATGAACAGGTGCTGAAAAATTCCTAATCCAATCAAGAACTAGAAAAAACATTTTAGGAAGTATATTAAGCCTTGCACTTTTAGCAACCACTTGTACCTCTTGATTCATTATTACATGTCTTTTCAGTTAATTTTGCATTGAAATTATTTTCTGTATAGTAAGTGTATATAGACAAATTTGTAAATTTCTTAGAACTGTTTAAAATGTTTCTTGTTTAAATTAAAGATTGTCTATGACTATATGAATTTATAAATACTAAAATGTTAAATTTAGGTGGATATAAGTAATTTGAAAAATATCTTAGATAATTTAGTTAGTATTTTTGAGTTATTACATTTTGCTTTTGCTTATCTTGAGTTCTGAAGGAAAGCTGTTATGAGACATCTAGTGAAAACTTAGTTTCTATAAACTGAGATTAATTTGACAGGCTGAGTTCATGTGGTAAATATCTTTATTAACCCTTTAACATTCAACCCGACCCCATAAATATTGGCTCTCGGTGTTCAACCCACTGTCACCTACCCCATGTATAGTCTGCCATAATATGACATCATCACAACACAGGAATTCATGCGAACAGTGAGACTTTCACCACAAACAGTAAGACTTTGAGAGATGACATTTAAGGAATGGGTTTGAGCATTTTCAATTCTAAAGGGTTAAACCAAAAATAAATAATACAGTCTGCCATTAAGTTTTATATTCATATTACATCTATTTTATCAAATCTATAATTAATTGTAACTGACTTAAGATACTAAATGGTTTTTAAAGTTCTGTTTAGATTTTATATATTTGTAAGTTTTGTTTCCCAACAAGTAATTATAACTGTTTTATCAATTTATTGCAGTTCTAAAATAAATTCTTTTTATTTTTATTTTCAGCCTCATTTACAAATAGTTTTCTGCGGGGTTGAAGAATAACATTTATTATTTTATAAAACTTTTTCTAGTTAAGTGTTTCTTTAAAATATTTCTCCTTTTATTATTGCATGAATATTTGGTTATGGAGAAAATAAACTTATCAGTTATTTGCAATAAGAGAAAACATATTTTTATTAAATTTACTCCATGCAAGGTTGTAAAGCCACTAAGGCACAAGAGGTTACTGTGTGTGAAAGAACTAGAATATGAAAATATTAAGGAGTGAGAACAATAGAGGCATCAGGAACACAGTAGGTAAAGATTAACATGGCATTTAAATTTTTGTACTTTTCTCTTGACAATTTTAAAATTACTATATCTGATTCAAGATTTTATATATAAAATTGAGTTATTGTAGAGGTTACTGCTTACACCATATTCTATCAGCACCCATCTTGATAACACTGTTATATCAAATATAAATGGATGGAGTTTTAAATTCCATCAAATGATAACTCTCACAGCATTTTGAATTTTAATTGAGCCTTTGCTGTTTTTAACTTTTGGTAATGTCATAGATTCTATATAGAAACTGTATGTAGAATGTTGCCTGTATTCTTTTGCTGAGTTATACAAGCAAGTACACGTCAGCACTTTTGCAAGTAGAGAAAACGAAAGCAAAGAAGTTCTTTTAATTCATGTGCTTCTTTTCTATTTTGTTTGTTTATACTGATTTCATGAATTTATGTCTTATTGATATTTTTTTACAGCTTAAATGCTATATTACTGCAAGTATATTTATCATAGTATCTTATATTTCATGTCATTTTTCTTGACAACCTGAAAATTGTTCAGTATGTAGCTGCAGCTAAATCGACAAATGTATGTAGTGAAAATATTTCAGCTGAAAATTATGATGTTCAAGTAAAGCTTACAAGTTTTGCAGAGTTCATCACAATTGTTGAAATGGCCAAAGCTTGATGATTGTTCTTAGGTGCCTATTCATCATGTATTTTTGTTCAACATTGCAACTAGCTCAACTACTTATATAGTGGCAAAGGAAACCATTTTATTTTATAAGGTTATTTAAGATGCATATTTAATTGTAAACTTTTGGGATTCATTCTTCATTGTTATTACATTTGTCTTTTCTGCAACATTAGTTTCTTTTTCTCTTTCAATTTTTTTTTGTTATTATTCTTAAAAAAAAAAACATACCATTTCCAAAGGACCTAATATTGGATTTTCATTCAGACATTTATGCATAGAGCTACTGTGTACTTAGTTTTTTAATCTTATTTTACTACTGAATTTTAGGGTTAGTTTATTGCTTATTTTATAGACTTTGGGTTAAGAGTTGGAATAATTTATCTAAAAAAATGTTCTGTTGAAATTTAAAAAAAAAAAAAGTCCCACTTTGTATGGAGGATTTTGGGCCTTGGTTCACCAGTCATTGATTATTAAATGTAGATCGAAATGTTTTCACTGCCTGAATTTTGATCATATAATAGACATTTATGTCTACTTTCAGAATAGCTTAATTATCTGAAGTTACTGTAATGTCTATTATGGGGGTGCTCAAATTCTCCATTCTTGCATTTTGAAATATTCTCATTTTTAGGGGTCCCCAAAAAGGTGGGGTAGATTTTTGATTATTTATTTCTAATGTATTCCTGAATTAAGTTTAATGTACAAAGTTTCAAAGGTTGAAAATATCTTTAATCCTGTGATATGAGAGCTTAAAATATGTCTGTAGGTTTAGCAAAATCCTCAAATTGGCTCAACCTCCACCCACTATTTTAAATGTCCATAAAATCATAACCATACATTACTGAAAATTTGAATTACAAGGATGTGTGTTGTGGTGCAATGGATATTGGCTCAGAATGACAAATTGGGGTGCCAAGTTCAAATTCCAGTTAAATTCTTTGCGTTCACTTACACAAATACTCTTGAGAAAAGTATTAATCCATCTCTTACCTCCATTTATGGGTTAAATAACAGGACAGATTAGGTTAGCCTTGGCTGGCAACCAGCCTACTGCAGAAAGCAATGGCAACCTACTGTGGGATAATATTCTGTCAAGTCATGTCTCCTTCAAGACATGATTGCCAAAGCGCGTATCATGTATGGCACTTAACTGACTGATAGTTACAAGGACTCGGATAATTTGAAAGATCACTTTTCAAGCTTGTTTCCCTATCAGCTCGGATGGTCTTACAGTAATCAATTAAGATGTTATGAAAAAATGACATTAATAATAAAACCACTAGGACTCAAAGGGGTTAATGAGTGCTAGAGAATGTAAGTAAAATCTACTATTAAGAAGAGAGGACAATAAAAGAAAATTGACATTGCATTTAAACTTTTTGAAGATCAAACTTGATTGGGAAGCAAGAAACTAAAAGAGTTTCACAAGTAAGAAGTATCATGGAAGAAACTGTTAACATAGAACTTGCAATTATGTCTATTCATTTCAACTGTAAAATGAAACTTAGATTCCAATCTAGTACTGTGTTTAAATTCCTAAAGTCTAGGTACCATAGAGGAAAGTTCATCATAACAATTTTCATGGAAATATTTATAGAAAAAGCATAGGGAAGCTACATTAAGGCAGTGGGAAAGGGGACTGATACTGAGATGCCATGTCAGCACCAATAACATTGCAAGTTATTCTTTGGATTTTATCAAAAATCTTTAAATATATAGCAGGAGTACCAAACCAGATGGTGCGGCAGTATTTAAAGCAAGGATGAATAGCAGACACACACACATACATTATATATATATACACACACACACACACACACACACACACACACACACACACACACACACACACAGAATAACACCAAGAAGGTAGAAAAAATAATCTGATTAAAATGATGTGTAATGAACAGTAAAAAAAAAAAAATTATTAAAATGAGCATGAAGCACTAGAAGTTACTTGAGTTTATGATAACAAATCTTATCTCAAGTGTTTTGAATGATTTCAGTATCGTTTGCTCTATTGAACTATTCAGCCCTACTTGTAACATCTTAAATTTTTATATAGTGATTCCTTTGTGTGCAGTGAGATGTGCCTGAAGAAATGAAAAGGAATATGGTAGTGAGATGCTTCCTTAAAAAAAAACAGATTTGATTTAAATTATTTGAACTTCAACCTTCTAGCTTTCATTTTATTTGTGTATTTTATATAAGAAGTACAGTCAGTACATTTATACAGGGTATGGTAAACATATAAGATAAACTTCATTCCAGGAACTGTCAAATGTCTGCCACAAATGAAATTTATTAATTCAAACTGTGATGACATCAGTAGTAGTTAATGCTTAATATTTTGTTTGCATTGAATGGAGTACTGTACTTAGAAAATTTAACTTGTTGCTTGTTTCATCTGATTAGTAGGATAGTACAAAAGTATACATAACTAATTCACTAAATTGCATGAATGTCTTGACAGTAAACAGTTAAGATTGGAATTTACTAAATTGTCACCCAAAAATTTTATTTTTGTTTTTTATGTTTTTATACCATTAACATTAGGTTGCATTTTATTCACAAATGATTAATTTACTGCAGACATCAAGGTGCCACTTTAACACTAACTTGCTTAATTCAACAAGAAGTATTGTCTGGAGATGTTTTCCTTAGGTATCAATTATAAGTTTTCATCATGAAGAACCAAAAATAATGTTTTACTTATCAGTTGCTTTTAAAATATATTTTTAAATTAATCTATTTTAGAATTTATCCCTGTATTTTGGTTAAATCAAAGATTAGGTTTGATTACTGTATATTGTACCCCACAAAAAACAAACCCAAAAAATCATGTCACTGCAACTGAAAATTTTTGACTCTATATTATATTTATATGTGAAAAGTCTTGAAAGTTTAGATTGTATGTTTCTTCCTACAATCCAACTTCCACCATACTCACAAATATAATCCTTAAATAAATCTTTAAAACCAAAACTTGAATAATCCCCCACTTTGTAGAAGAATGTAATGAAAGAATACAAAATATGAAGCCATGTTGCAAAATTTTATCAATTTAAATAGATTGATCAAACTTTGGTGACCATTTGATTATATATTTCACATCTCTCAAGATCATTTCACCAGGGGAATAAAAATCCTTATTTTCTGTCAAATCCCTATATATAACCTTTGTGTAACGGATTTTTGTATTAGAGGTTCACCAAACTTTTGGATAAAACCTGGGTATACTCTTTATATCATATTCTATTTATTTTAAGTAGCAAGTAAATACTTAACATTTGTTTTCAGTTATTTTCCCACCACAATGACAGACTCTTTGTATCTCTTCTACAAATATTTTCATGGTAATTGTACTGATGAATTTTCCTCTACTGTAGCTGGACTTTATGAATTTAAGCACAGTACTAGATTGGATGTTTCAGTTGCACTGACAGTGGATGTGCATTGTGGTGCATTGGATATCAGCTCGGAACGAGAAATCGGGGAGCCAAGTTCAAATTCCAGCCGAATTCATTGCATTTACTTATGTGCAAATACCCTTAGGAAAGGTATTAATCTGTCTATTCCTTCCAGTTATGGGTTAAATAACAGGACAGATTGGGTTCTATAGCCTTGGCCAGCAACCAGTCTACTGCCAAAAGCAATGGCAACCTACTGCGGGATAATCTTCTGCCCAGTTAGTCATGTCTCTTTTGAGACATGATCGCCCAAGTGTGTATCACGTATGGCACTTAATTGACTGACTGACTGACTAGATTGGCCTCATCAATTTACTGTTGTAATAATTAGATGCAACAGTAAATTATATAAGTTTCTTCTCTAGTGCTTTTCACTTGTGGAACACTCTTCCAGCTTTTTGCTTTTCAGTCAACTTTGATCTTAAAGTAATGTCAATTATTATCTTATGTCTTCTTAATTCTGTTCTGTTGTTCTTTCTCTCTTCTTTAATAGCTTTTTTTTTTCTTTTTTTTTTCATATTCTCTCAAACTTGGCAACTCCAAGGCATCTTAGTGTCTTTTGTTGCCTTTCTTGGGGTGAAATGATTTTTTTAAAAAAAAAAAAGAAAAACATTTTCTTGTTATATTTTCAATATTATTTTTATAATTTAATATACCTCAAAAGTTTTTATCATGATTATACATGGGTAGTGTAACATTACTGGTACAGGAAGTCAAAATTTAAAAGGTGAAAAATAATTCTATTTATTACTGAATAATTTCTGATATATTCAATAAAATACAAAAACTTTTTGTTTTTAATTATTTTAAATAAAGTAAATCATAAAGAAAGTTATTTTTTTAGTAAAATAAATAAAAAAAATGCAATACAAAATGAAGCAGTTTTTTGGTTTTAATTATTTTTAAGTAAATCATAATCTCATTATTTTTTGATAAAGTAAATCGACATTTTAAAATATTTATATAAAAAACTTTAGTAACTTTCTATTTACTATATAAAAATTGTTAAAAACAAAACTGCTTCATATTTCACAGAATGCTTTTTCAGATGCCTTATTTGAAGAAAAATATACACTAATTCAGGTTTTAATCTTTAATAAATTACTTTTTTTTGGTTATAAAAGAAAAAAGGTACTCTTTTCTGGTGCTGAGTTGTCTAATTATTTTTATAAAATATAATTAAAAAAAGACTGTTATGTATGTATTTGTGTGTGTGTGTGTGTATATATATATATATATATATACACACACACACACACACACACATACATAAAATATTTTTCCTCGTCATGCTCATGTTTGAATTGCTTTCGAGCCAGTGTTGGCACAGTTTATTCTCTATTACCAGTTATGAAAGCTCTTGCCAGTAGTACCTTAATATTTTATTTCTTTTTTTTTTTTTTTTTTTTTTTTTTTTTTTTTTTTTTTTTTTTTAATGCTCACGTAACAAGGAATATTTAAAGTGCAATATCTAAAATTATAAGAAATTATGTTTTCATTCATGGTTGTCTGAACCTAATAGGTATTTTTTGGTATGGTTACACTTGGTCATAATTTGTTCTTTCATTCAATAGTTTATTTTTGTTTAGGAATAGCATAATCACTAACTTTTCTTCCTGGAACAGTCTACATATTTTGCCACTGCTGTAAGGCTTGGCTGTTTTCAATATACTCCATGTTATGTCTGGGTCTTTTCCATATTTTAACTTCAATTTCCACATGTGGCTAGCCAATACAAGTGTGTATCTATATCTGTGTTTGTATAAAAGACATCACGACAACAAATTTTCCTTCCACATTGACATGCGCAGACACACGTGTGCTTAACCACTGGGGCTCATACAAGCATAACTGCATGTGAACAATATGGCATATGTATGTTTATGTGACGTTTTGTACATGCATATGCATTTGCTTGGTGTATAGTGTATCTACCGAGTTTGATGCCAGAAGTTTTGTATAAGTATTTTCATGTTTGTGGTTATATTTTTTATTTTGTATTTGATGATCTGTGAAGTTTTTAGTTGTGTATGTTTTTGGTTTTTGCCTGTGTATTTGCGTGAATATATATCTAATTATGTTTGTGTGTTCATGCACTGAAATATGATTGTGTCTGCCATGACCTCATTCATTAAAGGCTAGTCATGTTACGAATTTGCTCTTATATGTATCTGATATTGTGGTAGTTCAGCCTGCTTCCAAATAGAGCTTTAAAATTTAAGACAAATTGACAAGTCGATAAAAACAAAATTTTGAAATTTGTGTATGTATATATGTGTGCATATATTAATCTGTATATGTGTCTGTTTACTAGTGTATGTGTGGATGTTTGTAGGTTTATTTATGTGTGTGTTCTTTCTCTTCCTCATTTAATATAAGAATAACTTTCTAAATCTAATAAATTGTTAAACTTAGAAATTTTTTTTAAAAATTTGCAATAATAATAATAAAGTGAATCTAATAGTAAATTAATAATACTGGTCTTAATTTAATCAAATATTAATACTAAAACCCCTAATAATACTAATGCCCCTAAAAATTATTTTTGAGTCTGCTCACATATTCTCCAAATTATAAGTTACTTTATTCTGATTGGTCCACACTGTCTATACAACAATGCCTCCCTGATAAAAGGGGTTTTGCATGTTTTTAACCTTTTAAAACGCTTCAACTTGAAATAAACCTCATCACTTTATAAGACACAAGTGTCAAAACGAAATAGCTACTTTTGTAGTGATATAACATTCATGTTATAATTTCTGAATAAATATTATTAGCTCTATTTTGTATTGAGCACTTTTTTAAGAATAGTGTTTCTTTGGATGTGGAATATTATTCCATCCATACATACCCTATATATATATATATATATATATATATATAGAGAGAGAGAGAGATAAGTAAAAAATGTACACACACCAGTTAAGTGCTATACATGATACACGCTTGGGTAATCATGTCTTGAAAGAGACATGACTGACTGGGCAAAAGATGTTCTCACAGTATCTCGTCATTACTTTCTGTGATAGTTAGACTGGTTGCTAACAAACGCTATAGAACCCAATCTGTCCTGCTATTTAACCCATAGCTGGAGAGAGAAGTGATGGATTAATACCTTTCTCAAGGATGTTTGCATGTAAATTACTGCAACAAATTCAACTGACATTCAAACTCAGCTCTCCAATTTCTCATTCTAAGCTGATATCCACTGCAACACAATGTTCCTTCCTGTTGCTCTCAGGGAATAACCTGTGATGAAACAGCTAATAATACTCTCAAATATTTTACCATAATTTTTGATGGCATGGAGTACACTCTTATTATATTTTTACAATTTGATACTTTAAGCAGAACT
This sequence comes from Ascarosepion bandense, assembly GCA_037127315.1. Taxonomy (NCBI): domain Eukaryota; kingdom Metazoa; phylum Mollusca; class Cephalopoda; order Sepiida; family Sepiidae; genus Ascarosepion; species Ascarosepion bandense. The sequence continues at coordinate 574,130 of JBBBDQ010002735.1, read as the reverse complement.
GCATTCTAATATAAAAAAAAAATGTAATTTAAAAAATTTTTTTAAAATTTAATCTTTGTTTATAATCAAGCATGCTATGGAAAACTAAAATATTTAATTCTTAGCTTTATTATCTAAATTACTTTGAGACTCACTTTGTGGGGACCTTTAAGCTAGCTCCTGCAGAGGGTAATTTGACCATTGATCCAAAATTAAAGAGATCCCTAGTCCATCTTAAAAAAACAGCAATGATAATTTTAAAGAAATAACTTTGAATTCCTGAACTTACTCCATGGAACTTCAGAATTTTATATATAAGCCCAATTCCAGTTAAAAAAAAAATGGAGTCCTTCAAATAAAAAAAAAACCTATGAAACTTCAAAGCCTCCCACTTTAATTCTGATTCCTTAGCATTTTAAAGAAATGGATTTCCTCAATTCACAAAGTTTTAGAAATATTTTAAATTGAACTTAAAACCAGAAAATTTAAATTCACAAAGTTTTTTGTTACTTTTAAACTCAATATAAATTAAAAACTTTTAAAATTACTTTGTTTCTTTTTTAAATTTTTTTTTATTTTAAAAATTTGAACTTTGAACTGTTATTTCCTTATCAGTAAACAAATCCTAATGCTAGATGTTCAAGCAGCAGATGAAGGGCAGATTTTCAATCCCTGAATCAACCTGATTCCAAAAAGTTAGTCTATGTAGAGCAAGGGTAGCCTGAGTTAATGTGGATTCAGACACAGATGGACAAAAATAATTTATTTAGATTTTGATTTCTGAAATGAATTTTTAGTACTTTCAAAGACCTTCAATCAAGGCTTAAACTAGCATAAACCTGTAATTTACTACTACCTCTTGTTCTGGCTGTGCGTTGTGATGCAGTGGATATCGGCTTGGAACGAGAAATCATGGAGCCAAGTTCAAATTCCAGTTGAATTCCTTGCATTCACTTACAAACAAATACCCTTGGGAAAAGGTATTAATGTCTCTTCCCTCCAGTTATGGATAAATAATAGGACAGATTGGGTTCTATAGCCTTGGCTAGCAACCAGTCTACTGTAGAAGGCAATAGCAACCTAGTGCGGGATAATCTTCTGCCCAGTCAGTCATGTCTCTTTCGAAACATGATCGCCCAAAATGTGTATCATATATAGCACTTGACTGACTGACTTGTTCTGGCAAAAGACCATAAATCAATTATGGTATATTTTATGACATGTCAAACAGGAGTTTTGGATATAAACAAACTGTTCTCTTGTCATTATTCCTTTAAACATAATCAGCCTCAATAAATATTTTTTCAGAAAGATAGAATAAAATCAGTTCTGAGTATATGATGTGAATTTTTGATAATCATTTTAATGTTCTTTTCTTTTGCAATATATGAGAACTATATTAAAAAATGTTTGTTATACATTAAGTGCTTTTTTGTAAAAAATTCAGATAGAGTATATTTGTAAAAGGACAGCATGAATAAAGACAAAAGGAAAACATCTTAGTCAATGTGTTTTGTCCTTTGATGAACTTTATCAAGGTAAATGCAAAGATTTATACACAAGAACATTTTTTTTTTCTGGATTTGAATGGTTATGTCAGAAAATTAGTTTATAAATCAGTTTGCATTGCTTAAAAGTTTATTTTAACAAGCTCATGTTAAAAATAAATCTTTCATTTAAATTGTTCTAAAGGAAAAACATGGAAATACTAATGATCAACCATATTTTGTTAGTTTAACTTTTCTATTTAGATATTATTTATTAAAACTGATTGATAGAATAAACAGAACACTGGTTCTTGTATGGTCTTTGAAGTTGAGCAATGCTGAGCCTAATCAGTGCCTAGATGGATGACCTTTTGGGAATGTAAGCTTAGATGACTGGGTATTAAATAATGCATAACAGCACAAATTTGGAAATCAGTAAACCAGTTATATTCATTATGTTCAGTTATGATAAAATACCCTTGAAAAAGTATGAATCCTTTCTTCTCTCCCTAGCTATGGGTTAATTAATAGAACTTGTGTTAATAAATCATTATCTTGAAAGAAATGCTTATAATTTAAAAATAAAATAAAAATAGTATATTTGGCTTTGAACAAACTGCAAAAGGTTGATAAACTGTAAAAGGTAAATCAATCTATCAGTACAACAGAATAAAAGCTGAAAGTACCATAAAAGTAATGAAGATTAATTTACTATGCAATAATATTATCTGTTGTCAAACGGATAAATGGTTAATGATGTCTGCCCAATCATAAAACTGCATTACTTTTGTCAGTTGGTTAATGAATAGCTAGCAACATATTTGTACAGGGTGCGGCAGAAATATCTCCCACATTTTAAAGGGTGACAAAAAGACCAAGATAACTGCTATAAAAAAAATTCTTCACTGTTGTTTAAAGGCCAATAGTTTTTATTAATTTGCTTTTTTAAAATGACACACTTCAAATGGTAGCCTCTATTCACCAAAGACTATTGCAGACAACTTCTAAAGTTTCCAATCACCTGGAAGTTTGGGAGCTTCAGACTTCCAGGTGGCTTTCTTTTAAGCATTGAATCTGTGGCTTTGAAATTTTCAACTCATACTAGTATCGATTTTTTTCCTTTTTTTTTTTTTTTCCCCCCAGAATGTCATCATTCAAATGTAACAAAATTCATATGAAAAGCTCTATGTTGCAATTAGATTCACCTGTTTTAAAAACAGTTTTGAACACCAAACATAGATTGTCCAAGCCATGATAGTATCTGAAAACAAAATGGTAAGACATTAGCTAGATGAAGATACCATTACCACTTGCCTAAGTTCACTAGCACTACACAGGTGACAATTTAAAATGTGGGTGATACTTCTGCCACACACTATTTATTTATAAAAAAATGTTAATGTGATGCCATGTAAAATAGATGGAATCAGAAATCTAATAGTTCAGTGAAGAATCACGGGTGACTGTTAATGTATGTATGCGTGCTAATCATTTGGATTGCATGCGTGCTAATCATTTGGATTGCATGCATGCTAATCATTTGGATTGCATGCATGCTAATCATTTGGAATTGCATGCGTGCTAATCATTTGGATTGCATGCGTGCTAATCATTTGGAATTGCATGCGTGCTAATCATTTGGAATTGCATGCGTGCTAATCATTTGGATTGCATGCGTGCTAATCATTTGGAATTGCATGCGTGCTAATCATTTGGATTGCATGCGTGCTAATCATTTGGATTGCATGCGTGCTAATCATTTGGATTGCATGCGTGCTAATCATTTGGATTGCATGCGTGCTAATCATTTGGATTGCATGCGTGCTAATCATTTGGATTGCATGCGTGCTAATCATTTGGATTGCATGCGTGCTAATCATTTGGATTGCATGCGTGCTAATCATTTGGATTGGTTCTGTCTTATTTTATGACTGGGTAGCTTTGAAAATTCTTGATTTACTTTACTATTCTAATTAGCTTTGAATGATGAACATAATTTATACTATATTATATATAAAGTTTACATTTTCTGCTTTGTTATATATATGAATAAATAATGGATTTATTTTTAATCTGACATTTTTATTACTTCACATTTACTAAAATACATTTAAAGTAATAAAAGTATTTGATTAAAAATAAATCCATTAATTCTTTAGAAATTGCTTTGTTTACATTTCTATATGAAACTAGGCAGATATGGGATCTTGAAGAATAATCTCAGTGAAGTGGTTGTGCTTTCCTTAAAATTTTCGTAAAAATAGCTTTACTTACTGTAAAGTCCTTGATGAGTGAGTGGCAAAACATGCCAGACCAAATGGTAGTTTGCAAATAAGTGTCCCCTATCATAATGTTTGAAGCAATCACTCACACACACACACACACACACACACACACAGGAAGATATGATATAAATTTTATCAAATTAATGGTTGGTAACTGAATAACAATGGTCAAAATTCTGTTATTCAGTTCATCCTTTGATGGAACTAGATGTATAACATAGAATTTTTACCTTACTATCATTCATGCGTTTTTGTAAAGCAGGTAAATATAAGCTTTTGAAATGATGCTGTTTAAAAATACCAATATACCAAATAAAAAAAAATTCTTTTAGTGTTTCTAATTTACTCATATGTATTAGTTGTCCTAATTTCAGAGGTACGTGTTCAATATACATTAGATAGGTATGTAATGTATATTATAGATTGAAAAAATGCTGGACTAATTTACATGAGTAAAAAATAAATTGCAACTGTCCATTTAACTTAGTAGTCTGTTTATTACATTTAGATATAATAGAAAGTTCTATTTCTAAAGAATATTTTAAACATAGTATAGTATAGTATTTGTACTAAGAATGGCTATATAATTATATGATAAACTTGACATCTTTTACTTTACAAATACTAAGATTATGCTGGAATTTCTGAAAAATTTAGCCAGACCCACTTTTCAAAATCTGACCAATTTCTTTTTCTATTTAATATATTGATAATGCTAGGAACTTTTTTTTTAACACCTCCTGAGGTTCTTCTCTATTGTTACAGAAAGTTTAAACTTTTGTCTGTTTTCAAAAAAACTGTAATATTGAATCACAAGTGATTTTGTTGAAATCCCTAAAATGCTATTAATATCTTTTTAAATAAATATATATTTATTATAACCTCTTTGATAGTTTATATACCCAAGAAATACTAGACAGGTATTTTTTCTTACTTTAAATAGCATTTCTTTGATGGGAAGAACTTTGATATTTGTAATTAAAATCTGATACACTTTAGAAAGTGACTTTTTATCTTTTTGTTTTTATTTTATTTTTTTTTATTTTTTAACCTTTTAGAATTGCTTAGTCAGTTTTTCAATTTTTATTTTCTTTCCTTGTGTTAGGATGTATGTTTATTCATATGTATCATTTTATATGTTATTTGTAATGGATACCCATATTTGAGTAGACATTTTGTTTAGCTATTTTCATTTACTGAATACTTGAGACATGTTATTAAAGAAAAAGATGCACCCTCCAGCAAGATTTGAACCTGCATCCTCTTTTGTAGGAGAAACCACTGTTAGATACAATGTGCCTCATCAATCAAGCAAAGCTGAATAATGCCTTATCAATGCAAATCCTTCCCAGATTCTCAAAAGTTCATTTGTGATTTCATCACAGTGATATTTACATTGATGTTGCTACACATACATGCTGAATTTTATCTTTTATGTGTATTTGGATATATAGTTTCATTTATTTTCTTGGTAGCTAGTAAGAAATTAAATAATTGATTATCAATCTGGTTAATTTCCTCACAGCTGAAGAGGAGACTTGAGACAATACAGATGTGGTTCTATAGAAAAATTTCAAGTAGAGAGCATGTGATCAGTAATAACATTTTAAGAAAAATAGAATAAAAAAGAGACACTTATATTTAGGATGAGAAACAAATAATTTAAATTACAGGGACACATAATGAGGAAAGAACAGGACATTATTGAAAGCAAAAATGACAGGGAAACCTCAAATAATCTACCTAAGAAGTTTCTAAATGGATTGCAGAACAGGGAATCGGAAGGATAGTAAAGGAAAAATATTGTTTAAAACTACAAAGGAGAGGAAGTAGTCAAGGGCCATAATCATTCACATTCTGAAGACACTGCTCATAACAAGAGGTGCAAAACTAAGCTAAATCCACTGATATGATAGCTTACAGCTTCAGAGGCACAGCAAAATTAAAGTCAATAAGATTAATGCCAGAAAATGTTTTTTATGTCCAAACAAGTTTTTATATTTTCTTAACAGAACCTTTAAAAGGTAATTTTACTACTCTACCACATTTCACTGCCTGATGATGGTATATTGATACCAATAACAATATATATATATAAATGCTTTACTTCTGTATCGAGCACAATTTTATAAAAAGTAAATATTAAACTTTGGAATATATATCCATTAGTTTAAACCACTTATCTCTCTCATTTTGCCACCACCCCCCACCCCTTGCCCTTGGAAGAGATTCTCTTCTGGGGGTTCAGGACAATCAAATTACAGTTAACGCCAGTTCTAGCGGTTTAGGTTCTTATAATTGGTGTTGGTTTCACTGTGATTAGTAATATTATATATATATATATATATATATATATATATGTGTGTGTCACCTGCAGACAGATCTGTTTTGCTGTATCACATTAATATGATTAGACATCTGATTGCTTTTAGATAGGATTGAAACCTGACCAAATTTATGTCAGTCGGCTATTCTACCTCTGAGCTATGGGTGCTCGGTAGAAGGCAGATTTTTAGCATGTTATGTACAATGTACACACGCCAGTAGCTGAGAGCGTTCTAATTCATTACTGAATGAACAATGCATAAATGCTAGAGTGGTTACTGTTTTTTCAAAGTTTAACCTTTTTCCAGAGTGCTCAATCAGGGTGTGAGAGCATAAATATTCATTCTTTTGTAAACGAGTTATTACATGACCTAGGTTTCTACCATGTGTTATCTTGAGGTAATTTTGCAATAACTGATTTTACCGTTTGTTTGTTTTTTTTTTTTAAGAACATTCACATAATGGGGAATTTTTAACGCACATTATTTAAAATTACAAAAAAAATTATAAGGTTTTCATGTAATTTTAAAAATTGTGTGTTCAAAATTTCTCGTTACATGACCATTCTTTAAAAAAAAAAAAACAGTAAAATCAGTTCTTGTAAATCGCCTGAAGACACCACATGGTAGTAACCTAGGTTGTGTAATAACTTGTTTACAAATGAAGAATATTCAAAAGTTCTTTAAACAATATATATATATATACATATATATATAATCTCAATCAAATGAAAGGTGATTTGAATATGTTTCAATATTCATCAATACCAATACTATTACCATGAAAAGAACTTTGATCAAGTTTTGTTAATATTTAAAATTAAATAATTATTAATGGATAATAATTGTTATTGTGAATTTTGCTTTCTCGTATTTTTACGTTTATTTCCAACATGTTTAAAGTATTGATTTTTATCCATGTCTAAATGGAATTTTAAAAGTAGAATTGCTACAAAGTTTATATATGTAAACTAATTTACAAATTGGATATGTAATAGAAACTGCTTATCTACCAGCATATGGGAAATATATTTTCTATAGTATTTACTTCTAAAATCTATTATCCTTAAAATAACTCCAACTTATTTTAACCCTTTTTTAAGGAAATTCTGTTCTAAAAATAAATCCTTGAAATGATTGAAACTTTTATATTTCAAATTTAAATAAAGAAAAATTTTCTTTCTCTTCAAAAACACTTCAAATATTCAGATAGATATGAACATAAAAAGTTAAGTCCTAAACTGTTTTAAAAGTATAGAAATTCCCTTTTAAATTGTTTTAAAACATTTAACTTCGGCTGCTAATAAAAAATAACCTTAATATTACAGATTTAGTGATCAAGACTTAACATACACAAATTACTCTATGAAATATTGTCTTTTAATTTGGTTCACAAAATTTAGATAAGATTAATCAATGTTTTTTGTGACATATTTTTTCTTTTTTTTTATATACTATTCTTCAACATGGACATTATTTTTTTGTTTAAAGTTTATACATGCCGTAATTATTTCTTTTTGTTTTTGCATGTTTACCTGTTAATTATCTGCAGTTGAATATTTAGCAATGGCTATTAATAAAGTAGAGTACTTTTTAATAGCTTCTTTGTCAGGCTGAGAACTTTTTGACATGCTCTAGTACTATATAAATTAGAGATTCTAATTATTTTTAGAATATCCAGGAGCGGGGAACTATTTGTTCCAAAAAATTAAATATTTTTAAATGTTTAATTTAAGTTTTTTTTTTTTTGACAATAATAAAAAGGCTTGGTGATGTGGTGCAGTGGATATCAGCTCAGAACAACAAATCTGGGGGTCAAGTTTGAATTCCAGTTGAATTTCTTACATTCACTTACTCTCAAATACCCTTGGGAAAAGTGTTAATCTCTTTCCTCCAGTTATAGATTAAATAACAGGACAGATTGGGTTCTATAGCCTTGGCTTGGCAACCAGTCTACCACAGAAAGTAATGGCAACCTATTGTGGGATAATCTTCTGCCCAGTCAGTCATGCCTCTTTGAGACATGATCGTCCAAGTGTGTATCACACATGGCACTTAACAGTTTTATCCATTGTTTATCAATGTTTAACAATCTTCAACTTTAAAGAATGAATGAATATTAATAAAAAAAAATCTTACTGATACTTATTAACCTCTACTTCATATTTTGACATAAAATTACTAAAGAAAAAATACCTTCAAGGCATTAACTTCTGTCTATATTTTTCATTGCGTGTTGTAATTTTATTTTAACACCTGCAGTACTGCATCATAGCAAAGAAAAGTAAAGTGTAGTTTAGGAACTTATATTAAATTTTAATAAAACCAGTTTATTCGGACTATCAAGTGATAGTAAATTTTATTAAGTTTTCATGTTTGTCTTTTGCAAGGGAGATAATAGTGGTAAAAGACACTAAAAAAAAATTTTTTTTTTAAATACCTGGCAATACAATTGAATAGGGGACACTAAGGTTAGCACGGTGGCAACAGTCTTTTGTGATTGTACCCAATCTTCAGGCCATAAAAATTCCATTCACGCATGAAACAAACTTGCCACTTTGTGATGACCTTAGTGTCCATGTTTATATTTACACAGGCTCTTCCCCTAATATTGAGCACTTTTACCCATGAATATTCCTTAATACTGTATTTTTTATCATTTAAATATGTGTGTGTGCATATAATTTTTCATTTATAAACTAGTTCTTACGCAACCCAGGTTTCTACCATCTGTTGTCTTCAGGCAATTTACAAAAACTGATTTTAGCATTTTTTTTTTTTTTTTTTTTTTGAACATTCATGTGACAGGGATTTTTTTATGAATGTGCAATTTTCAAAATTAGAAGTTATGTTTTCACCCATGGTTGTATGGATCATACAACCATGGATGAAAACCTAATTTCTTTTAATTTTGAAAATTGTCTTCATAACAAAATTCCTGTTGCATGAGGATTCTTAAAATGGTAAAATCACTTATTGTAAATCGACTGAAGACACCAGATGGTAGAAATCTGGGTTGTGTAACAACTCATTTACAAAGGAAAACATCTTCAAAAGTTCTACAATATAATTGTATTGCACACTTCTAATACAACTGTGTACTGGTGTAATTTAATTATGACCAAAAACTAAGTAATTAAATGATATATATATATATATATATAATGAATGAAAGGGGACAAGTGAAAATCATTATCTGACATGTTTCATCCTTTGAGGGTCTTTATTAAGGCAATGTGTAAGATTTATTTTGTTGCACGTGTTTATTTACAAAAGTGAGGATGTCATTGTTTTATCAAGACTTGTAAATTTTGAATGTTCATCAGGTGGTTGAAAAGCTAGTCAAAACATGTAGAGGACACAAAGTGTCATAATTCAGTCTGGCAAAAACTGAGTAATATTCTAGACATTATTTTTAATTAATGACATGTTCTTTGCTGTCCATTGTGATGATGTTTACATACTTTGATATTGTTTATTTTAATGCTTTGGCAAAAATTTAAATCACTTAAAAATAATACTGAAAATTGAAGCTTAATGCAGAAATTTTAAGGTTTTAGTATTTATAATATTGTATGTATTCTGTTGAAACATCTGTAGTTTGTGAGATATATATATATATACATATACATCAAAACACCTTTATTTTGTTTATAGGTATTAGACCCTTCATTGCACATTCTTGGGCTAACATTTTCCTGTGATATCAAGGTGAAAGATTATACTATATAAATATGTATGTCTGCTACTAGGAAATTTGATTCATTTTTCTCACCTGAATCTCCCATAAACATTTATAAGTAGTATTAAAAAAAACAAAAAAAAACTTTGTTCTGTACATAACAGAAGAGATTTGTTTTAGGTTTGTAGAACTTAAAATATCTGCATTGAAAAGTTTATTTATAATTGAGTTTTCAAAATCTTTCTGTAAATTTCTATCAACAAATATACCTCCCTTCTCCCAAAATTCATACTGATTAATATCAATGTACTTGATATGACTTAACAAATGGTCTTGAAACAACTTCATATTTATTCAGGTTTAACACTATGATCAATTTTATTTGTTAAAGAAACATAAGTTCTAATACCACCATTTGGGACTAAATGAAACACTCTAAAAATAATTAAACATTTTTAGGTGCTTTACTTCATTTGTAATATTGTTTTCAAGATAATATATTGTTTTGTGAAAATAATGAATGGTTTAGGTTTGGCTTGATTTCTTTTGTGACTGATACTTGGCAAATTGCCATGCTAAGTGATAATAATTACTGTCTCTAGTACTTTTTTGTTAATGATCCGTTGAAGATAAATATTTTCTCTTTTCCATTTATTTTATAGCACACTACTAATGAACAGTTTCTACACTATTCTCAATATCACTTGATTCATAGGTACATATTTTTTAATGAAACTTAAAGTAAATTGTGATAAAACCAGTTTTATAAAACTTAGAAAATATTGCATATACTTACATAAAAGTAAATTGCTGATCATTACAGCAACTCTGGTTGACAGTTATTGCTACATTTTGTTTTAATTATTTTTTCTAAATAAAAATTATCATAGCATTAGTAAAAATAGTTACTAGAAAAATTCCCTTTATCATATACAATACCAATTTACTAAAATATGTGTGCTCCTGAAAACCGTTCTCTTTAAACTCTATTATAAATGCTTTGCTGCTTTTTTGCTTTCCAGTTTGTTGGAAATAGTTTTTTGTAGTTCCAATCTTAGGTGAACCATCTGATTCTTCTATTAGTCTTTTTACCTCTCTTTGGATGGATGTGCTTTGTGGTGCAGTGGTTATCGGCACGGAATGAGAAATCGGGGAGCCGAGTTCAAATTCTAGTTGCATTCACTTATACCTTTGGGAAATATACATTCACAAATACCCTTAGGAAAGTTATTAATCCATCTCTTCCCTCCAGTTATGGGTTAAATAACAGGACAGATTGGCTGACAACCAGTCTACCGCAAAAAGTAATGGCAACCTTCTGCCCAATCAATCATATTTCTTTCGAGACATCTTCTTTTGAACAAAAGTAGAGGTATTCGCCTTGTTTCTTGTTTAGGGAGGGGTTTCCAGTTCTTTTTTCTCTCTCCTGCGGTCTTAGTGTTAGTTTGGGCGCAAGTTTTTTGTAGTATTTGAGGATGGTGGCAACATCTTTTCATTCTGAGGGTACTGGGTTGGCAGTTTCCTGGTTGTTGCTTCCGACTGGTAGTTAGGAGCCCAAACTCTTGCATAGCATCTGGAGAGGCTGCTCTGATCAACAGTTGAATAATATTGGGGTTTCTTGTAGTGCCATGTCATGCATGGATGGTGTTCCTGCATGAACCTCCAGTGGGCAACCCCGAGGCCACATTATGCTGCAGGCTGTGCCAGTCTCCATCCTACACATGCTGCATACATTCTCTCTTAATAAATCATTATGACTATACACAAACAAAATTGCAAAACTAAACCAGCTAATCAGAAAATTCCCAAACCTGTCTGCATCTCCTTTGCAAACATACTAACTTTTACAGTGTAGAATCATTCCTTCTAACAAACTCACCTGACTATTAGCTTTCTGTGAAACTAGCCTTGACCCTTCTATCCCCTCTTCTGAGTTTTATGTTCCTGGTTACCTTCACCTCTACAGGAAGAACTCCAATGTCCATATGCATGGGCTTGGTGTTTATGTCAATGAACACCTCCCTCTAGCTAGGGTGATCTCTCTTGAATCCCTAGACCATTCTTTCATGTGCTTCCGTCTTTAACTTCTAAGCTCGGTTAGCTATCTTTTCTTTCTCTACCGCTCCCCCTCATCCTCTGACTGTTTAGTACTTGATAACATCTCTACTAATATCGATAAGGCCATTTCTTCTCATCCATCACACCATGAATTTTTCAATCACTCAGTCTCTTACGCAAGCGGTGAATTTCCTCACGCATTTCTCTAATAACCCTAATGGAAGGGACTCACTGCTAGACATCTGCTTCACCTCCATCCCAGACTCTTGCAATGTCAAGCAGCTCTGCCCTCTTGGAAACTCTGACCATGCAGTAGTTTCCGTTAACATCTCCTTCCACTCCCACACCACCCAAGAAACTCAGACCAGCAGAACATCCTACTGCTTCCACAGACTCCTCTCGGACAAACAGTATGGTTTCCGCTTCACCAGGTTTACTGCTGATATGCTAATGACCATCACAGAGTATATATATATATATATATATATATATATATACCATGCTCTCAGCAACAATGGTGAAGCTCGAACTGTTGCCCTGGATATTTCCAAAGCATTTGACAGGGTCTGGCATGCTGGCCTTCTACGCAAGCTGCGGAGCTATAGTATAACTGGACCATTGTTTGACCTAATCCAGTCATTTCTCTCTAATTGCACAATGAAGGTAGTATTAAATGGACATGCCTCCCAAAACTACCATACGAATATGGGTGTCCCTCAAAGTTCTATTCTAGGTTCTACGCATTTTCTGATCTATATCAACGATCTCCTTGATGTTATAAGATCCCAAGTAGGCATCTACGCCGACGACACCACCGTTTACTCTTGCCTTGATCAAAAACCTGCTGAGGTTGGCAAAGTGAACCTCGCTGCCAAGCTTGAGAAGGACCTCCAGTCCGTGATGGACTGGGGAAAGAAATGACTCATAAATTTTAATGCTTCCAAAACAAAGCTGCTATTTATTAACCATCATAGACAATCAATCCTACCTCTCATTGGCATGGAACAGGCTGGCCTCCATGAGAGTAAAACACTATGCCTTTTTGGCCTCACACTCTCAGCGGACCTCAAGTGGAATGACTATAATGAATCCATTGCTAAATCTTCTGCCAAGAAGGTCAGTTCACTGTGCAGGGCCAGAAAGTTTTTCCTGTCTGAGTCCATCCTACACATATATAAATCTACCATCCGCCCATTTATTGAATACTGCTGCCACATCTGGTTGGGTACCCCTGCTTTTCACCTCGGGGTTCTTGACAAAATCCAACGGAGAATCTGCAATGTGATTGATACCGACTTAGCAGCTCGGCTGCAGCTGCTCTCTCACTGGTGAGATGTAGCTTCCCTGTGCCTCTTCTATAAATACTTTCACGGCTTCTGCTCCGATGACCTTAGATCACTGGTGCCTCCTAGGTATGAATTTACACAAGCTACTTGATTAGCAACTAGGTCCCACCCTTTTACAGTGAAATCGATAAAGTGTAACTGCAATTTCTACTCTAACTTTTCACACATTTCCCACCTGTGGAATTCCCTTCCATATACTTGCTTCTCCGACAGCTACAATCCTCAGGAGTTTAAATGTAAGGTTAACAGACATCTCCTATCACACTAACTCGTATACATTCTCACAATCTCTTTTTCCATCTACTTCACCCACATCCTCAGTATCCTCATCCGTCTATTACCCTATTCCTGACATTTCCTGTAACTAACCCCTCTTTCTCATCACTTTCCCCTATATAAAATGAAATCACCCAAGCATGTGTCATGTATGACACTTAATTGACTGACCGCTGTTTAACAAAATACTAGAAGCTGCAATAAGCTCCAACTTTGTTAAGCTTACATGCTCTTCTTTCAAACAAACTGACTTTCCTTTCTCTAGGTTAAGTGCTAATGTGCTGTTGTTGTTGCTAAAAGAGTCTATCACACTTTAGATATGTATGGTGAAAGCATTTGACAGGGTTTGGTATACTGGTCTTCACAAGTTGAAGTATTTCTGGACAAAATTTTTTTTTTTTATTTGATTCAGTCTTTCTTATCAGGATGTGCTTCATGGTGCAGTGGATATCAACTCAGAATGACAAATCGAGGAGCCGAGTTCAAATTCCAGTTGAATTCATCGCATTCACTTACACATAAATACCCTTGGGAAAGGTATTAATCCGTCTCTTCCCTCCAGTTATGGGTTAAATAATAGAACTGATTGGGTTCTATGGCCTTGGCTGGCAACCATTCTACCACAGAAAGCAATGGCAACCTACTGTGGGATAATGTTCTGCCCAGTCAGTCATGTTTCTTTTGAGACATGATCGCCCAAAACGTGTATCACGTATGGCACTTAACTGACTGACTTTCTTATCAAATAGTGAAATTAAAGTTCTCTTGAATAGCCACTCTTCTAGATCTTCTTTCATTAATATGGATGTCCCCCAAGATGCTTGGGCATACTTTATTCATAATTTTTATCAATGGCCTTCTTGATGACATCTGTTCTTGACTCTTTATGATGATTGTACAGCTGTTTACTCCTGTCTTAGAGATAAGATTAAATTAGCAGCTGATCTGAAAAATTATCTTTAATCTCTTGTTAACTGGGACAAGAAATGGCTTGTCTTAAAAAAACCTTTTTGCTTTCCATCAGCATGTATGATGTTGACCTCCAACATGACTCATGGTTTTTTACTGACATGCAGTGGAATGATTACATTGAATCAGTTGCTAAAAAAGTTAGTTCACTATTTCGTACTAGGCGATGTTTCTCTCCAAAATCTATCTTGCATATTTATTATGTCTCCCATTCATCAATGCATTGAATATTGCTGTGACATTTAGTTCTGATGCTTTTGGTATATATCTAGAAATTCTTGACAATATCCAAAGAACCTTCAATGTTGTTGGTCCTAACCTAGCATCTTGGTTTCAGCCATTTTCCAACCAACATAACATAACTTCCTTGTGATTTTTTTAAAAATTATTTTGATGGTATTTGTTCTGTTGAACTTTACTCTTTGATACTTCAATTTCATAAATTTAAGCACAGTACTAGATTGGTAGTTAGGTCTCATTTTACAGTTGAAATGACTAGATGTAATCATAAGTTTCTTTTCTTGCACTTCTTGGTTGTGGACACCTTTTCTGGCATCTTGCTTTCCAGTCAACAGCTTTGATCTTCAAAAATTTGAATGCAATATCAATTATCATTTTCTGTTCCTGAATCTTTTCTTTTTTTTAATATAGTTTTCTCTCCTTAATGATTTTTCTTGGATTCTTTCATTCTGAGTAACCAATTCTGTCTTAGTGGCTTTATCACATTGCATGGGGTGAATTAATTAGAAGGAATTGTTTAAATGCAAGAATTGACCTCTGAGATAGAAGGAAGTGTGTTGCTGACTGTTTTATGTGGTTTAAAGTATTGGTCTACAATTATTGTTAGTATGTTTTGTGTAAATGTTTTAATATAGCTAAAGAGATAATCTTGTGAAAGTTAATTCAAGTTTGTAGGAATGATAAGTGTTTTCTTGAAAAAGTGAAATGATGAATCAAAATATAATAGATTTGAAAAATTATCCTTTTTCTCATTTTAAATTTTACTTACTGGGATGAAAAATATGTTTTTATAATATATATATATATATATATATATATATATATATATATATATATATATATACACACACACACACACTCCTATCACACGCAGGGGGGATAACTTTTGAGGAAACAGCTAATGATTCTCTCAAATATTTTGCCATCATTTTTTACGGCAGGGGTACATTCGCGCACGTGTGTGTGTGTGTGTGTGTGTGTATATATATATACACACGCAAACACAAGTCTTCATATTATAAGAGGTGATTCTTCACTGCTCAACAACATAATTATTGCAAAAAAATAAAATAATAAAGGACTGTTAAAAAGCAAATATATGAAAATGTAGTAGAGAGAATGAGCTGTGCCAGTGCTGCTTTGCTATTGTTTCTCTCTCTCTCTCTCTCTCCATGAGCATGGAAAGAGGGAAATATATATATATATATATATATATATATATATACATACATACACACGATGCTCTTTATTATAATAGAGAGAATGACTATTCTTAGGAATTTGTAGGGTGGGGATAACTACCCTTTTATTTGAGTTGTAAAAATCCAGGAAGTTCTTTAAAGTGAACCTCTTTCATCTAGATTCTGAGCTTTGTGCAATCAAACTTATTTGTATTTATGTTACTGTAACAGCTTCTGCTAATTCATTCCTCAGTTGTATAATTAATAAATAGATGAGGTGTCTGCTCATTTAGATTAAAACAATTTAATAGCAGTAAATATTCAATGTTGATTTCAAGAACTGATTTTTTTTAATCCCTCAAAATTGTAAGATCTTAGAATATTTGTCAACATCTGTAGTTTTGGTTAAATTTACTACCCACATCCCTGACAACTGCAAATCTTTTTTTTTTTAATAGAGCAGCTTTCAAGTTCTGATTGCATTATTATATTTACATAATCCAAATATTAAGTATTATGGTTGGGTGGATAAACACCAAAAGCTATGAAAACTCAGTATGAATTGCAGTGTGCTCTAAAAATAAAATCCCTTGTAAAATGGTCTTGTTTTATTTCTGTGTGCATTCATATATCATAGCAAATATTGTAATTAACCTAAATGGCTCTGATATTTTTCATTTTGACAATCTTAATGCAAGCAAAAATACATGAATGGAGTTAGTGCTTTTCTATAGCTGAAAATGCATAAAGGGAGATAACTGAAACTTAGGTTCAAAGAGTTACTTTTAATTTATACATTTCTCTGTATATAGCAAAAGTTTAGCTTTTTTGTTTTTAAAAAAGCAAAATGAACAATATATCTACAAAAAATGCTTTACAAGTTTCATTTCTTGTAGCAATTATCAGTGTGATTGTAAAATTTCTGCACAGCTGACCAGTTCCCTCCACATATCTGGTATGCAAGTCTTGGAAATATTCATGTGTAGCATGTCTTAGGCAAGTAGACTTGGTGGAACCAATCTCTTTTCAGTTAAAACACAACCAGTGTCTGAAAACTTGCCTTGATTATCATGGACATTGATTCCATATGGGAAAACTTCCACCTGTCTGCTGAAGCCCTTCACTTTGTGATGCTGTGTCATCACCACACTGACTCTATACATAAATATGGAGTCTACCCCGTTGTGCTGGATGGCTGTTGACACTACAAGAAGGTTCATTTGCCCTTTTGACTGGTTTTGTCTTTAATCCTGCTGGGTGTCTAGCCATTTAGCCATTCTCCTCACTAGAAAAGTATTGTGAGGGATATGTCCTGGATATGTGGCAGGTAGAACTAGGTTATATGGTACAAGTGGCACTTGTAGAATGACCAGACATGTTTTAAAAACAAATGACTTTCTAGCAACAAGTTTTCTTTTTTATATTACTATAATCATTATTTATCTCTACTTTTCTAAATTTACTTTTCACAGATCCTTTTTGGTAGTTTTATTTGCTCACTCTTTTTTAACTTATAACATTTCTTATTGCTTATCATTTAGAGATTTTTATTTATTAGTATTATAGGATTTACTTCCCTTGTGATTCTTAAGATACTGAAGCCTCAAATATACAATTTAATAAAAACAAAAAAATATTCTATAAACCTGTACTCATTTGACTACATGTCCAGTTTTGTGGATATTTGTATATTTGATTTTTCACTGATAACTGAAAGTTATTAGTTGCAGATAGAACTATCTGAGAAGATTGCTTTGTGTCTATGTAATATAAATTGTAGGTAACATATTCCAAATGAAATCTAAATTGCATAAAATATTTTCTGAGATTTAATTCTAATGTTTTAATGATTGATACCTAACTTGTATCGAGTTTAAATTTGTGTTGTATCATCAAGATGGCAGTACAATACCAGATGATGTGTGCTGAAGTATCTACACCGCAATGTCTGGGCTTATGAATATTAAGTCAAAGCAAGACAAATACAGATAAGACAGTACAACAATAATTAGAAAGAGAGGAGTGGTTAAGTTGTTAGCATTGCAGAGAGCACAGCCCAATAATAATCATCAATGGCACTCTGAATCTCCAACTGCTATTAGTCTTTATTTATATAACTATTTCAGTCCACAGACCATTTCATCTTTAAGAATGCTAAAAAGGCATCAGCTGCACTACAACAATTTGACGAGAGATAAATAGAAAACAATATAACTTAAAATAAGCTTAAAGTGAAATTTGTTTATCAGTTCCTTTCAAGGTCCTGGGCACAATGGTAAGCTGCATCCAGCAACAAGGCCTCTGATTGGGAGGTTGTGAGGAGCATGGAACCACCTCTTAACTGTTGTTTTTCCCAGGTCCACCCTGACCCGGAGTGGTAGCACCTGTTAGGGTCCCAGCTGTGGGCAAATAGTTAACAGCCAAACTGGAGTCAAAACACTATGAAAGTATAAAAATACACTTTTATAGAAAAATATACGTAAAAATAGACTTTTATAGAAAAAATATTCATTTTTGAAGAAAAAAATTATTGCTATATTTTTGAAGGAAAAAAAATTATTTTCAGCAAAACATTTTTGAATACAAGACTAGAAAACATCTTCAGTTTTCTAAAATAAAAAAAAATTTTTCATTAAAATCTGACTAAATCAACCTTCTTACTATAACTGAACATTAAAAAAATACCTTAAAACCCTACTTTTTTGGCATTAAATAACCCATAGAGGTTGATATACCATTAAAACTCAAATTCAGTTCCTGTCAAAAATATAGATTAGCCCCAAAAATGCCTGGTTCTGATACTAATTGATATTATTTTGAACTGATTTTAAATTTTAACAAATTTAAGCTTAACACCTTAATTATTACCATATAACTTACTTATTTTCATTGTAAGTCTCTAATCTTCAGGTATGTGTCCATGTAAAGATCCAATGAGGACAAACAATAAAAACACTTTGTTTTTTAGCCAAGAGTAGCAGTGCCAAAGTATTACAAAGCTTCCTTTGACCTCTCTTTATCCTTTACTTGAATATTTATATGCATTTAAGTGCATCTTTAAAAATATTTATCTGGTATCTATAAATTGCAATAATAGAAAACAAAAATACACAATCAGTTAAGTGCCATACATAATACACGCTTGGGCGATCATGTCTCGAAAGAGACATGACTGACTGGGCAGAAGATTATCCCACAGTAGGTTGCCATTGCTTTCTGTGGTAGACTGGTTGCCAACCAAGGCTACAGAACCCAATCTGTCCTGTTATTTAACCTATAACTGGAAGGAATAGGCGGATTTATACCTTTCCCAAGGGTATTTGCATGTAAGTCAATGCAATGAATTCAGCTGGAATTCAAACTTGGCTCCCCGATTTCTCATTCCAAGCTGATATCCAATGCACCATAACGCACATCTTTAAAAAAAAATTCCCTTCCATTTTATATAGTTAAGGCCTCCTGTAGGATTTTATCCTGACACTACCATAGGATATAATTTTAACTGAAATTATTCTAACAATGATACCTAAATCTACCACAATGCACTCCTATCATTACAAATATCCACTGGTTTTATCTTATTATGACCAGAAACTAAGTAATTAAACAATATATATATATATATATATATATATATATATATAACTGTGCAGGGGTACTGGTACAAGAGCTGTTTTGTCTTTTGTGGGGCATCAGAATAAAGTTTAAAATTACCCCTCTCTTTTCCTATTTAGGATGTGGTTTCCAGTTTTCTCTTCTCACTTTTTTTTTTTTTTTTTTCAACTGGAGTAGATAGACTATACTATCGCCCGGTTCACACTCCACCCATGTCTATTGAACAGGTGAAGAGGCTCATCCCTTGTTTCCTGTTTAGGATGCAGTTTCCGGTTTTCTCTTTTCCAATCTTTTCACTCCTATGTAGCCCCCTGCACATCAGTGGCATTACTGCTTTGCTCGGGGTGATATGATTAAAAAAAAAACAACTAGGAAACAACACAATATAAGTAACTGAAAAGAAATAACAATAATGGTAAAATAACCCAGGGGGTAAATGTTAAGACAAATGAGAAACGTGACCCTCATACAAAGTAGCCAAAGAATAATAACTGATAAAAGGGTGGTTGTGTTTACATTGTGATTGACTCTATTGCTAATTAGCTTTTTATATATAGTAATGTTTTCTGCTGTAATTAAAATGTTTTAGTAATTTACTAATAACTTCTCTTTAAACATTACAAGCTTAAATACTCAAAACCTGAATGCTTTCATATATGGTAAATAAGATTTTTTTTTTCAATTAGAATTCAACATTTATAAATGCTGTTTATACAATTTTCTCATTTTCATTAAAAAAAAAAAAACTACAACTACACAAAAGCAATGCCCATATATTTTTGTGTGTGTTTTTTTATTTTTTTATTTTCATTATTTTTTTTTTATTTTTTTATTTTTATTATTTTTTTTTTTATTTTTTTATTTTTTTTATTTTTTTTTTAACTCTAGTCAGATTGGAGAAAAGTAATCCACATTGGTTTTTAATATTACAACATCAGCATTTTTATTGTGCAATATTCATCAAAATATTTTTATTACATTGTTGGTGATTTAAAAACTATAAGTAAGCTTTGAAAATATTTTTTTTTTTATATTAGTCCATGTTTTTGGGAGAGGTTGTTGGTGATTTGTAGAAATGATGCAGTTTAACATTTGTTGATGCTTGTTTAGTGACTAAACAAAAATGGTGGGTAATGCTTTTCAGTAATGGTAATGTGTATACCAAGGAATGTTCTAAGTGACCCTATACAAATGAAAAGTACTAAAAAAAATATATATAAATAGATATCACTATTGTCTACATAGAAAAAAAAGTGTTTTGTAATTGAAAATTTTGTTCAACAATGTAACATTGTTATTTAGGTATAGAAAAGGATACATATGAAAGTTTACTTAATTTAAAAAAAGAAAAATTTCTTATATAAAGAAAAAAAAATCTCTCACAACCAATGGAAGTTTAATTTTTCAAACAAAAATAAAATTATTTGTTTGAATAACCACACAGCCAAATTCTTCAGTCAAGTACATTCATAAGCTATTTTTTCAGCTGATATTTAGATTATTTTTTAAATGTGTATAAAATTGAATATTTTAATTTTGGGATTGTCTTTTCATATCACAAGCTTTATTTTACCAAAATTTACTTTATTGAAAAAAAAAAGAAAAATGTGATACTAATTACATTTTTATTTTATCCCATATTTGTTTGCTCAAGATATAGTTTGGGAAATACTTAATGTTGTTTTGTTTTTTTCTTTCTTTTTCTGAGGGGTTTTGTTAGAGAGGCATTTTGCCAATTTAACAAAGGTAGAGAACTGAACATAATTGTAATAGTTTTCTTTCTTTATAAGAAACATTAGATGTATTTTTCTGTATAAGGAAATCTGATGAATCTATTAGATTAACCATTCATTAAAAGCTATGAAACTTGATAAACAAAAACTCTTTACTTTCCAGTGTTTAGAAACCACTTAAAAACATTTTTTATTTTTCTCTTTAAAATAATATATTAAATGTTTTAATTTGTTAATTTCTTTCTGCTCAGAAATCTTTCATTTTGAAAAGTTTTTGTTATACAAAAGACAAAAATGTCCAGTGGAAGCATTCTTGTTTTCAAAGATTTGTTTGCACTCAAATTAATTGTAAAAAATAGGTCATTGTAACCTAGAAGTATATTAAATGGATATCAATTCATTTATGAATTATATTTTTGCAACTTTTTAAATACTCAGGCAACAACATTTATTTGTAGGATTTTCATCATCTTTATTTTATTTTTGTTTATTATTGCAAATATTGATAAACAACTGTATTAAGATTTTATATGTATGTATGTATGTAGTAGCACCATTTTATTTTCTTTATATATTTATAGTGGTACTAAAAGTACTTGATAGTCATTTTGAAAATAACATAAATGCACAAAGCCTATGATGACCCTGTAGTTACGTATAGTTTTGTGACTGGAACATCATTATCACTAACCCAGGGTGTTACAGCAGTCTCTCAATACCATCTAACTTTGTCAATTCTAAAGTTTATAATATAGTTTAAGACATGTGGGATTTTTTATTTGGTAAAAATACTCTACAAAAATAATAGTTCAAACAAGTGTTTGAATTATCATTTAATTTATATGAGCACACAACAAAAGCAGACAAGAAGTTTAAAAACAAAAGATAAATTTATTAACGCATAAAAATAAATGAATTATGTGGTTTGTGTGCTAAATTGTTGCCAATAACATTTATGTAAATTATCAATAAAAATGAATTATAATTTTTTTTTTTTTTTTTTTTACAATAAAGGTTATAAACTGCATTTAAGGTCTTCAGAAAAGAAAACTACAGAAAAAATACTTCTCTTAATAGTTACCAAAGAATTTGTAGTTTTTGAAGCAAAGTTCATGGTAACAGTGAAGTATAGAACAACACCAGCCAAAGACTTTTCCTTGATGTGGGAGCAACTTTGATATTCCTTTCAATTCTTGTCTAGTGATTATCAAATTTCTTCTGCATTGTTTTCTTTCTGGACCAGAGTGACCTGGGTTCTAGCAGCAGCTGTTTGTAGACTCCAAAAATTAAATCCAAGGACTTTCCTCTTAAATAACGTACAGGTAGGCTCAAAATACACTTTTCGGACTTTAAAGGTAAACCCTTTTATTGGTTTTAGATAAAAGCAAATGCAGCTGTTTTCATGCAAATTAAAATGTACCCAAACTATTTTAAAAAATTAAACAAAAGCCCAATGCAATGTCTGTTTTCTCTAAGGTAGATGATACATGCTCAAGCAGCTTAAATTTCTTGTAGATATGCTTCTTGCAATCAACTGAATGTACCTTATGTTTGAAGCCTTGAGATATATTTCTTTTATTGCAATTACTTAGACTTGTCAAATATTTAACTAAGCATGATAATATAAAGAGTTGCTGTAATAATTACTTAGTGTTTCTGAGTGTTTATTCCAGTTTTCCACTTAGCGGAATCTGAAAGCTTATAGATCACCCCACCACTCATCAATAATAAATAAATTATATGTTCAACAATTCTTTGCTTGATTCATTTCTCAAAATCTAACTAATTTTTTCTTCTAAATCCTTTCTTGGTGTGCAGCTAACAATAGATACCCCTTTATAATTCTCTCTCTTAATGTAATAGCAGAATATATTTTAGATTAAGCCTAATTTTGGGTGATCACATTTGTAGGGCACTTGGTGAGGATCATTCACAAATAATTATTTTGTAAAACTAATCTGCTAATCATTGCTCTGTATGGTTCCTAAGCTTAGTCAAGTAGAAGGCCACATTTATAAAGCACTTGGTGATTATGATGTCTATTAGTAATAGCTTCTCAAACTTACCTGTTAACCTTTTTACTCCAGGGTATCCTTTGACACTTGTAATGGATTTCTTATAAATAGGAAACAAGACAAATATTTAAAAAAAAAAAAAGAAATATATATATATATATTATTATTATTTTTATTTTTATTTTTTTTTAATATTAGATATTAAATTAGATAATTTAATATTAAACACCAGGTAAGGTGTTTTCTAAATCCTTACTGGGTCAGTTTTATTTGACTTGTTACTCATTTCATGTGGATTATCACCAATGTGGGAGTGGAGAATAAAAAATGATTCTTTCAAGCTAACAACAGCACAGCATAAAATTTTTTTTTAAAGCCATAAAATACATGCACTTTCTTCTTATTTTATTTTTTCTGCTTTATTTGCAAAACATTTGTCTTCTTTACAAGCTGAAATCCTCTTTCCACCTATTGCTCTCTCCCACCCACGCTGTTTAAGTTTTTGATTTAAGGAAGACTTGGCTGAAGTTAAAAGAAGAAGAAAAGTCAACAAGTACATCCACCTCCATTTTCAATGTGCATATTTCCCAGTGGGGAATGGCATAGTGGAAAGATGTCATCACACTATCAAATGCATTGCAGTGTTCTGTGGAGGAGGCAGTGTATCTCTACAATATAATGCTGAAGGGTGATACATCAGCCTCCATAGCCGCAGTAAAAGGAATCTACATCTACCAAGTGCAGGTAAAAGGGAAAGAGGCTGCAACCTACAAAATTGGATATGTCGTGTGGGTGAAAGCAGGGTGATGACTGGACACCACAGTCTATGCTCAGTTCTGGTCAATGAGAAACTGCATCTTATTAAAGACCTTTACCTTGTCAGGTGGGTAGACTGTGACAGTGAGTCCTCAGAATGCGAGAGCTGATTTTATACAGTGATACAACAGATAATAGTGCTCATGACCTCCTGGACCCAGATGAAGATAATTGCCCAGTCCAATTCACCTCAACAGATGGTCTTTCTGTCTTAGATACACAAACCTCTTTGGTTCCACTACAGAGAAGCACAAGACAGAAGCCACTGGCCCCTGGCTGTCACCTGTGTGATCAGGAGAATGTAGTGGACATGGCCTATCTCCCTGACAAAAGAGGCACAAAATTACCTGTGCCATACATGGTCATATAATTACCTCGTGTCTTAAGACTAATTAAATGCCTGTAAGTGGGTGAGAAAAAAATCTGCATAACTGACTGGAGCACACACAAAAGCAAGCAGATTTTGTCTTTGGGGAGTAGTAACCTAGCAGATAGTGCTTGAGGTGTATGGCAGAATGAAGATGTAAAGAATGGCAAGGAATACATGGGCTAGCACTGTGGACAAAAGAAATTGACACCAATCTAAAGCACAACAATAAGGAAGACGCTGTACCTGCTGTGGATGTGATGTCTCAGTGTGCTCAAATTTATGGCAACCTGTCAGAAAGGTCCTTTGCAAAAATTTGCCTTGTCAGTGTCTATCCCACAGGTCAGCAGGAAAAGACAATACACCACCAATGATGAACAAATCAATGTATCCTTGGCTTGTTCAGATTTCTTAAGTCTCCACTGATAACAACTCCAACTGATCTTACTCTCTGTACTGGAGTGATAGACTGTCAGAAGAGTGAGAGGCTGCTAAGTGGGATCTATTGATGGACAGGCTTGTCTTCCACTCCAAAAACTTAATGACTGTGACAAAATTCTGAATAACAGATCCGAGACTACAACTCCAAATGTGTCTCTCCACTACCCCATGTAAAGGCAATAGTGCATTTGATCCCCGAATGAGAACCCTGCTTCTCAGTCTCAACCTCATAAGAGTATATAAGGTCCACAGACAAATCAATGGCCTCCACAACACACCCTGTACCCAGAAACTTTACTTAGGATGTGTCATAGTAGGCAATGTCTGTCCAAACAGAACACACAAGCCACTCACTGTAAACGCATTCTACACTAATGTAAAAGATTTGGTAGTAACCCAACCCACAATCACCCACCAAGATTCCTCAGTAAAAGAGTTTTCAACAAGGAGAGAAACCACCAAGATAACACTGTTTCAACGAACAAAGGAATGCAACTACTAGACACTCTCCACTGAAGATATTATCTTCATGGATGTCAAGGAATAAAACTTAATTAAAAATGAGTGTCACCATTGCAATCCAAGTTGTCTCTCAAATAACTGGGCACAAACAGCCAACTAACTGCTGCCCTCCCCAATGCATATTTGAAAGAAAATCAGAAACTGTTTCCATCATCAATAAAACTCTCATTCTAGTATCTAAAGACTCCAACTACCCCCTCATGCTCACACCTGTCGATATTTTTATTCAGAAAGTCAGCACATCTCCATTTTAATGCCTTCAAAACAAAACTGCTCTTTTTTTAACCACCCTAGAGTAACTTTCCTGCTGACAATCAGCATGGCTGATGCTAGTCTTCTGGGGAGCAATACACTGCACCTCTTTGGGCCTCACTTTTTCAACTGACCTGAAGTGGAATGAATATATTGAACCATTAGTTGCATCTACTGCAAGGAAGGTTGGGCTTCTATGTGGGAACCAGAAAGTTTTTCTCATCAGAATTCATCTTGTACATTTATAAATCTACCATTCATCCATCTATTGAATGCTGTTGTCATGTGCTCTTGCTATTTACCTCGAAGTTCTCAACAAAATCCAAAGAAGGATCTGCAACGTAATCAATTCTAACTTCAGTCACTTTCTCAATGAAGTGGCTTCTCTCTGTCTTTTCTACAAATATTTTCAATGGCAACTGCTCTGACAAGCTTTTTTTCCAGTGCTCTAACCACATAAATTTAACTGTGTTACTAAATTGGAATCTAGGTCCCACATAGTTAACCATTGAAATACTTACATTTAACTGTGTCTTCTACTTTAATAGCTTCTTTTCTCACACTTCTTGCCTTTAGAACTCCTTTCCATTTACTTGCTTCTCTGGTAGCAACAATCTTCAAAAATTTAAATCTAACATCAATTGCCATCTTCTATTAATCCCTTTCATCTTTTATCCTTTCTTCAATACCCTCTGTACCCAGTCTTTTTTCTCACTGTAAACCCCTGCACACAAGTGTCAGTCTTACCTTACTTTGGGTGAAATGATTAAAAATACACACAGAGGGTATGATGGATAAATTTTCTAAATTATACAAAAATGAAAAAATACTAACATCTTATTTTAAGAGATATATTTATCAAAATTACACAAGATATCTTCAGATACTAAAGAGTAAATTTATTCAATAAAATTGCCATTGGCTCCAACCATGGCTTCCAGATGACTTTGGAATTTCCTTCAATTCTTTTGTACAATCTCCTTGTTAAAGCTGGTGAATGCTGCCATAATCTTTGCCTTCAGTTCATCTTTGATAAATCAAAGTGTTTTGTTGATCTCGATCTCTTGCTCAATTGCACTCCACACATAATCAAGGGGGTTGCAGTCTGATTCTCAGATGTAAGGGGTGATGTAGTCACAGAAACTGTATGACAATCATAACTGGGTTCTCTTGCTTGTGTGATATGATGCAGAGTTCTGTTGCCCGATATAGGATCTTCCAGCAGCCACCCTCTTGACCAACACCACCTTCTCAAGGCACTTGATGTAAGTCCCTGTGTTGAATCTGAGACCCTCACCAACAAACTTCAGAGTTTTTTTTGTTTTTTTTTATCAGAATGAACTTCCCAAGCTGTTGTATCTTTGTAATCACCATTAAACTTCAATTCTTTCTAAATCCTCTGAACTGTAAGATTGACACCCAAACATTATGAAATGTTCATATTGGAGCTTCCCTTGTAAATGCCAAACAAGTGCAGCATGCCATATCCAAATTACTAGTGTCATGGTGCTCTTTTTCTCATGGAGTGATGCCTAACTGACCCTATGTGCAGTTGACGAAACCAAAAACAATGCACAAAATTAAAAATATCAAATGGTGGTAATTTAACCATCACTGTGTGTTAGTATGAGTGAGTGAGTGAGATACAGCTTGTTGGATTGTCACAAATAATTTTTTTTTTTTTTATCTGCATGGTTTAAACATTAATTTACATTCTCTGAGGATTTCTTTTGTTCTGAAAAACACATGTCCAGTTAGTTGACCGATTTTTGATAACCTACTTCTAAAAGAATTATTCCTTTAAGACCACTAGCAAATATATCTTTATGTAAAATTGGCTCAAGGTTTTTTGGAAAGTCCTCAAAAATTATTCTAAGAAACCACACTAATCTGATGGATAAGTTTTCTTATGTAAACAGCTTAATCCTTTAGAATCTTTTATTTTATTTTAACCAAGGAAGTAATTTATTTTCAACATTTTGTCCAAGTTTAGCAGATAGATATAAGGCTACACACAATTGTACTAAGTTATCTGTAAGTTAATATTCAAGTTTGATATCTTAAAAAGACCCACAACCCATCTAATTTAAATAATTTTCTTAATTAGTTCTTTTTTTCCCCCCACATTTAATTCCAGTCATTAAATACAATCAAGCACTGTGTTTTTTGTTTTTTTCCTTGTCCTTTACAATAGAACCAGGCATTTTTATATTTAACTCTGTTCATTGAACACTGATAAGCCTCCTTGGGATTCTACTCACCTGATTCAAGTGGGTCACTACTGACTTTCAATGTCTATTTGGAAAGTGTTCAATTTTGTGGGTTTGATATTTGTCAAATAGGATCTTAATGTGTCTGCATGAACAGATGCTCTTCTGTTGGGTTAGTCAGTCAGCAGAAAGACTGAGTAAGTTTGTATATTATTACTTGCATTTTCAGAAAATTATATATATTTTCTTTAAATATATTTGCATTCATCTGAAAACTATTCACATTATTAAGTAGGATTTCAAAATTGATTAAAACAGATAAAATTGGAGTATTAATATCAAAGTAGGCCAAGAATCTTTTGAAAAGGATCCATATTCTGGGAGACTTTCAACAACACCTGAAAATATTGAACACATCTGAAAGGTAATCAAAGGAAATTGGTAATGTGAGAAATAGAAAATCTGCAGATTCCATTGACAACCCAGAATATATCCACTCATTTTAAATATCTTGACTGCCTATTGTTCACATCTCATACAAGGTTTTTTTTTTTTTTTTTTTTTTTTTTTTTTTTTTTTTTTTTTTTACAAATTATGTCACCTTCTCAACACACTGTCTAAGCTTTTCTCATTGTTCTAGATGAAAATATTGTTCTCTATTTTATTTTTTCACCTATAAATCAAACCAGCTATGGATTAATTAGCAGGGTAGACTATTTTTTTAGTTTTGTGTACCAACCATTCTAAGAAGGAAAGCTTTGAATTTCAAACTCTGGTAAAGGTAACAGGAAACCCCTCTGTCTCTTTTCTAAGAATTCATTGCAATTTACAGATAACAATGAAAAGGAATCTGTGGAGAGTCATAACCACTTACATTTTAAAGGGATGTGGTATTTTTAAAAAAAAAAAAAGCAGAAGTCAATTATAACTTTTTTTTTTTCTGGTCACAATGTGTATAAGGTCCTAAGGTAAGTATTTTAAAAAAGACTCAAATGAAATTGCTCTAAGTTGGCTACTTTTATCATTAAATGTATGGATCATTTTTTACTAAACCTTGTAATTGGACAAAGATTATTTTAGAGTAATTATTTTAAAGGAAAAGATAGTTTTTTTTTTTTGTTTTTTTTTTTGTTAAGCTATTTTTCTGAAAAAAATTACTTTTAAAGAAAACAAAATGACAATTTTCATATGAATTCATCAAGTGTAATTTCTGAATTTTCTCAATACAGTGTTCTGCACTCATACTAATTCATTAATTTTCTGTATGAAAAATAATATAAATAAAAGTGAAAAAT
Organism: Ascarosepion bandense; assembly: GCA_037127315.1. NCBI lineage: Eukaryota > Metazoa > Mollusca > Cephalopoda > Sepiida > Sepiidae > Ascarosepion > Ascarosepion bandense. Next base: position 545,037 of record JBBBDQ010002735.1, on the reverse strand, counting down.
TAATTCAGGAAATTATGATGTTTATAATATTTATCAGATATATTAATAATAAAGTTTAATCAATCCTTTTTCTTTCCCTATTTTATATGTACAAGATTTAGTTTTATGTAACACTTTGGGCAATTCTAAAACTTTAACAAGTAAATAAACATATTTTGATTTAATTATTGTTTTTGAACTTGAAATATGGAACTAGTTTTTAAGATTCTTTTCAGCCACTCAATTTTTCTTTCAAAAATCAACTTTAGTGGGTTTTGGTGAAGATGGAATAATTGCAAGCAATTTTTCTGTCTAAGATTAAGTAAATTTCCTTTTTAATTTTCTATTATCTCTTAGTAGTTTCCTGCCACATGGCAGGCAGATTTCCTCTTAAGTTTTTTTCTTCTTTTAAACTAGATTCTGATTCTTTTTTAATATTTACAATGACTTCTGGCATTGCCTAAGTCAATTCCATTCCTGGTTTTTCGTTGAAATTTATGTAGATTGATTTAGCAAATTATTTTAATGGAAACAGTTTGGTTGTTTTAAACATTTTTGTAGTTGTTTTTCATATACAGCATATTATCATAATTTGTCAGATTTTCCAAATATGCTATTAAAAATTCCAAAGTTACTTGCACATCCGTTTACGCCTTCTCTTAAGCAGTTATCTTAATGTTTAAGTGGTTACTGCTTGTAGGAAAAAGTAGGTTTATTTGAATAACCTAGCAACTTAATTATAAAAACTGTCAATATACTCTTATCTGTAACAATCATAAAAGATCAAATTAGAATTGAATGACAAGATTTTTTCTTTTTAACTATATGCAAATAAATGATCAAATGGTATCATTTAATATCAGTTCTATATTTGCTCACAGATTGACAAACAACTTTATATTTAATTTTCTAGATTTCATACATGTAAAAGTATGTCATCTTCATTCGTTTAAATCAGTTATGGGGGTAAATCTTAGCTAGAAATTAATCAGTTCTAGCTTTTTTAAAAACACAAAATGCTCAATACCTTAACTGTAGAGTTATATTCATCTTTTTTGTCAGGAAATCAATTTTATTTAGTAATGTGATCATGTATTCACATTTACTCAGGATTAGAATGTTTTTCAGAAAATGTTTTTTCAATTTTTAAACAATAGCATATCAGCTTAGCAAAAATACACAAGAAGAAAAGTGCTGTATTATTATTATTATTATTATTATTATTATTATTATTATTATAGGAGTTTTAAAATTCTTCACTCACTTAAATCAATTACAGGGCAAAACTTAACCCTGAAATTAACCTAGTTTAGCCAATTTAAAGTGTTCAATGCCAAAAAATATTCAATAACTTTCTTTTTATTTTGTATTTAGGCTGCAAGTTCTTTTCAGACATGTCAGATTAAATAAATTGCATGATGATCTTAAAAAGAGATTGAAAATATTTGGAAATATCGAAATGAATAATAAAATCTGTCAACATTATAGTTCATTTCCTACATCTTTCAATTATATGTGAAAGATTATTCGTGAGTATGAACGAATTTTAATAAAAATAACAGCAAGAACTTATTCAAGGTCCTAATAAACAAATAAATTTACTGTTTAATAAGTAAATAAAATGTCTACTCAAATAAGAGCATTCACTAAACATAGAATTTAAGTAATTTAAATCCATCCCTTTCTTTACAATTTGCTTTATTCCTATTAAGATATAAAACTGAGCAGATAATGTCTATTTCAAGAGTTAGAAAAATCTGTTTAAAGGCACTGTTCAGCTTAGCTTGGACATCAATACACTCTAGCCAAGAGGTCAAAATACCTCATCCACACACAGCTATATATGAGTTTGTGTGTGTGAAATGTGTGTGTGTGTGCGTGTGCAATTTGTTATATTATTTATATATTATATATGTGCAGTACTTATTGGAAAGTGCTCAATGTTAGCGATAGAGCTAACATATTCAGTTGGATTGATGTGAGCTTGTGACCCTGGCTTTCATGCATTTGCAATTGTCAAACTGATTAATTTTTTAAAATTTTATATATATATATATATATATATATATATATATAATCAATTATAGGGTAGGTATGGATGGAATAATATTCTATATCCAAAGAAACAGTATTCTTAAAAAGGTACTCAATACAAAGTAGAGCTAATAATATTTATTCAGAATTTATAACATGAATATGTTATAATATCACTACAAAAGTAGCTATTTTGTTTCAACACTTCTTGTGTCTTATCAAGTGATGAGTTTTATATATATATATATATATATATATATATATATAAGAATGTGAAAATTATTCAAAATATAAATTTTTTTATATATGTTGTAATGTCATGGTAATGCTTTGTTAAAGCATGAAAAATTTTTCTTTTTACAAGTATTTTAGAACATAACTACAGTATTCATAGCTGATTCTATTAATTGATGGCTTAAGTGTTTTAATGAATATTGCCTCTAGAATATGTAGTTTGCTTTTGTTGTTTTCTTATAAAAAATAACCAAACAATGTTTGCAATTTATTTAATCTGACATGTCTAAATGAAAATTTGCTTCCTAAATACACAAATATATATATATATATATATATATATATATATATATATATATATATATATGAGAAGTAGAGGCAAGTAATTCCTGTAAACAAAATAATCCCATGTTAAAACTTGTTTATAACACATATCCAAATATTAAGAATGGTGTCTGCACTAAAATAATTTTATAATTGTGCAGTTATATTAAATAGAATCTTGAGTATGAATTAATTGATTTTACTTAAGTTTTTTTGGTTTTTTTTTATTCTTTAATCTAGAGAAATGGCAATCAGTAACATTATTAAGCGTTATTTCTTAAGATATAGTAATACACAGAATCTTAACATGAATTAACTATTGAACTCTTACTATATTTTGTTTCACATTTTAATTCTTCATTAAAATTTAATGCATCATTTACTTCAGTTGGAATTAATCTGTTTATACTTGACTATTTTACTAGTTTATTTGTAAATTATTCTGAATGTTAAGGTTTTCAAGAGGTTTGTAGTAAAAAGTTAAAACTGGGATTGGAAATGTTTTGACTTCAAAATCACTGACGCATTGCTTAATCTTGTAATTAAATCATCTACAGACTTTCCATGTTAAATCAAAATGAAAAACAAAAGGTTTTTGTTTAAATGTTTTATTTCATACTATGTTTATAAAAATTATTTATTAGTCTGTTGTAGTTACTTTTTCTCTAGTGTTATTAGACATATGGAATAGCATAATTAGGTTTTACATCAGTATTGGCATATTTTGCTTTCTTTATCTCTAACATTTAAGCGCCCGATTTACATACCATAACATTTTACCTATTTAAAAGTGTATTGTTTTCTTTCCATTTCCTTCTTGAACATTTTTCTTTTCTTCCAAAGATAATTATCTATCCCTCTTTATCACAACATTTAAAGCAATATCACTTATTAAATATACTCTTTACTATATAGTGTCAAATCAAGGAGCCTATTATAATTTACCTCTTTTCTCTGCCATCCGCTTTTAACTAACAATTATGGCTGATCTCGTCTGTTAATTCATCATAATAGTATAAACATGGTAGCTTCAAATTTGAGAGTAGGTATGCATCTTGGTTAGGATATTCATTTTCTTGCTTAAAAAAAAACGTTACAAAAAGTTTTTCATTCTGCTCACTTAAATTTTTTTATTTATTTATTTATTTTTTTGCAGGTATCAGTGACAGTATGGCAAACAATGGTGACCAATATTTTAATGCGACGTTCAGATCTGTTTGTCATATGACAGAGTTCTCACCATTGTTGATGGTAAGTATTTTCTTGTTGCTAAACCTGTTTAATTTTAATTGTGATTCAAACATTTCTTTTTTTTATAATTTCATCCCTAGGAAGAAATGAAGCCACTAAGATGAAAGGGGTTACTGAGTTTGAAAGAATATGTGAAAAAGAAAAACATTAAGAATAAAAAAACAAAAGAACAAATTAAGACAGGGGATAATGATTGATGTTGCATTTAAATTTTTGAAGATCAAAGTTGACTGGAAAGTAATGAGCCAGATGAGATGTTCCACAAATTGGGGTTACATCTAGCAATTTTAACTGAAAAATAAGGAAATCTGGCTGACAAAGTATTATGCTTAAATATATCAAGTTGCAGTAGCTAAGTGAAAAGCTTATTGGGCGGGGGGCAATTACTATGAAAATTGTTATAGAAAATTTACAGAGTTTGTTACAGTGGTAGGAAAGTAACTGAAGTTGAGATATCAGGTCAGAACTGATAACATTGCAGATTCTTTCCTTGTAAATGAAAAATAGAGCCTTGTTAACTGTGATGTTGTTTGTGGTAAAGCACACTGGATAAAACTGGTTTCCTTTTACAAAGGAGGATGCAGGTTCAATCTCTGCCAGGGAAGACATTTTCTTTACCAAGATTTTCTGAATGCATAGGCCAAAAGATGGTAACCATAATTCATGCTGTTTAATAATTTAAAAACAATGTTATCTATTTCAAATACAGTGTCCACTATAATAACATTTGAAGTTGTGTATGTATTTCAGTTAGTTAAGGGCCATGCATAATACATGCTTGGTCAATGTTGTCTCAAAAGAAACATGATTGATTGGGCGGAAAATTTTCCTGTAGTAGGTTGCTATTGATTTTCCTGCAGTAGATTGGTTGTCAACCAAGGCTGTAGAATGCAATCTGTCCTGCTATTTAGCACATAGCTAGAGGAAGAAGGGATGAATTGATACCTTTGCCAAGAATATTTGTATGCATCAAGTGGATGCAATGAATTCAACTGGAATTAGGATTCACTCTTCGATTTCTTGTTCTGAGCTGATATTCACTGCACCACAAGGCAACAATAATTCTCTCAAACATGTTAAATAATATGGACAAGTTTTATAATTTTATCTATTTATTAAAAATTTTTAAGTTGGTTGTTTGTGTTATCAGTCAATAAATATGAACTTTGGCAAATTTACTGATAACACGAAACAACTAATTGGAAATTATGAAAAATTGAATTTAAAAAAAATTGATAGACCTTGTCTCTCTGTGTGTGTATGTAAATTACTTTCTGATAGTGTGTCTGTGATGGAACAAAATGAATAAAAAGACTAGGAAAACTATTCTTAGCTGATGAATTATATGATAAAGGTATTGCTTGTTTCGGCTTCAGAAGTAAATTTGATTTTATATTCTGTGTTTATTTACAAGATCAGAAAATTTTTTTAGCATGGGTATCTTAAAAATAAAGCATCATCAATATATAGATTGTTTCAGTAAAATATTTTGAAAGGTAAAATCAAATACTATTCTAAAATACCCAAACTGAGAGTTGAGGAAAAATGTTCAAAATTGGTTGTGATCAACACTCACAAGGTTCTTTTTAAACTGAACTATATACTGTTTAGGTTAAAAATAGCACCAAACCTGTTTCAACCATTGATGGACACTGTTGACTTTTTTTTTTTAATCATATCACCCTGAGCAAGGCGGTAATGCCACTGATGTGCAGGGGGGTTACATAGGAGTGAAAAGATTGGAAAAGAGAAAACCGGAAACCGCATCCTAAACAGGAAACAAGGGATGAGCCTCTTCACCTGTTCAATAGATGTGAGTGGAGTGTGAACTGGGCGATAGTTTAGTCTATCTACTCCAATTAAGATTTAGATTTCGCAACAGCATGTTTACATGATATTCTGGTGTTCAGAAGGATTCAGGAGTATGACTTTAGGCTGAGCATTTGTAAATGCAAATTTTTTATGTGACAAACTAAATATTTAGGTCAGATTATTGATTAGCATGGTAGAAGACCGAACCAGGGAAGAATGGAAGCAATCAGGAATATACCACAACCAATAAACATAAATGAGTTACAGGCATTAGCAAACTATTATGCTATTTACGTCCCTAAGTTGTATGACCTAAGAGCTCTTTTAAATGAATTATTAAAGAAAAACAGATGATATTTGATCTGAAAAATGTGAAAAAGCATACCATAAAATTAAGGAATGTTTATTGGCAAACTTGTCATTAGTACGTTTTGATCCAGAAAAATAGATTATCGTAGCATCTGATGCAAGTGACTATGGCATTGGGGCCGTAATCTTGCATAGGTTCAAGGATGGATCAGTGAAACTGATAGCACACACATGTAGGACACTGCTACCAGCAGAAAAAAAATTACAGCTAAATTGAGAAGGAATCTCTAGCAGAGATTTATGCTATGAAAATGTTTTACCAGTTCATTCATGGCAAAAAATTTGTTTCAAATAGATCACAAACTGTTGTTGGCAATTTTCAGTTCAAGAAAAGGTAAACCAATGCATGCAGTATTGGGGCTTAATTTTGACTAATTATGATTTCAAAATGGAATTTTTGACTTCAAAACAACTGGTGCATGCCAATGGTCTTTCAAGGTTCTTACCTAAATGTTCAGAACCATTGGAAGGGACTGTTATTGTGGAAAGAGAATGAGATGTCAGTGTTATTGTGTAAAACAGTTCGAGAGTTACCAGTAATACTGGAAGACATTAGGATGGTCACTGAGAACAATGTTTTTATTAACGAGACAAAGAAGCAGTTGTGGGAAAACAGGAATAACAAAAGAGAAGTGAAAATATCTCTATTTTCAATGTGTAGACAAATACTATTGTATGGAGACAGTTGTGATACCTCACACTTCACAAAAGAAAATCCTTAAAGAATTTCATGTAGGCCATTTAGGTATTTCAATAATGAAATCTTTGATGCATGGACTTACTTATTGGTTGAATATGGACAGATATTGAACATACAGTTAAACAGTCTAGAGGATGTCAAGTGGCATCAAAGGCACCAGCTATTAAAATACAATTGTGGCCGAAAACAGATCTGCCATAGGCAAGGCTATATGCTGACTATGCAGGACCTATTAATGGACAATACTACCTCATAGTCGTGGACAGCTTTTGAAAGTGGCCTGAAACGGTAAAATGTAAGCATCCAACAGTAGCTACTGCAATAAATGCACTGAATGAACTATCTTCTAGATTTGGGTTTCCAGAAACTAGTTATCAATGACAGTACACAATTTTCTGGACATGAATTCTAGATTTTCTGTACCTCCTTGGCAATAATTCATGTAACTACCTCTGTATATCACCTGAGGTCTAACAGGGAAGCAGAGATTTGTGGATACCTTTAAGAGGGCACTTATTAAAATTCAAGGAATTGATACAAACGATGATGCTATACAGAAGTTTCTAGATGTATACAGAATCACACCTAATCCAAATGCAGATCCTGGTCTGTCACCTGCTGAACTAATGTTTGCCAGAAAAATAAGATCCGTGTTTGACAGGCTTTTGTCCAGTTGTGTTAAGTGTTTTTTCCTTCAGAAGTTTTAAGTGAGAACTTATCAGACTGGAGACAAAATATTGTTCAAGTTTTATAGAACTAGAAAATCATTTATGGAAGACTGTATGATTGTGAAGAAAGTCAGTAGAGTGATCTACATTGGGAAAAACAATAGGTTCAAGTGCAAAAGACACATAAACCAATTGTGACTGAGGTACATGAATGATATTGTGGAAGACATTGAGGAAATACTGATGGAGGTACTTGATACTTTTCAGGTGCCAGTTCCCACATCACATCACTGTTACCGATTCCTCAAAATACATATGAAGCACCATTTCAGAGAGGTGTGGAAAGAAAACCAGTTCAAAGGTTAAGTCCTAACCCTAAATGGAAAAAATATTGAAGAGGATTTTTATTTTCTATTATGGAAAAAATATCTGAGATTAGAGTGTTGTAGCGGAATATCCTGCTACCCTTTTGGTACAGTTGGATGGATGAGTCTATCTGTTATATGAGAGTCATAGCTACTGATTAGCGAGGAGTGAAAATGATATTGCAGTAGACAAGTCTTTCAGTGACACTCTTGTACAGAATAATCCAGTTTGCTCTGTGATGTCTGTATTTGGTAGTTTACCCCTTGGGTTTACAATTTGTTATTGTACCTTTCTCAAGGATACAACAAATATTAGGTAATTTTCTGTGCAATCATTCATTAGCCATAAGTGAATCAAGTATGTGTGTTGCCCTTGGAAAAGGTATTAAGCCATATCTTCATCCTCCAACTATGGGTTGAATAGAGTTTGCTGCAGAAAGTAATGGCAATTCACTGCAGGAAAATTTTCTGCCTAGTCAGTCATGTCTCAAAAGAGACATAATCACTATAGTATGTATCACGTATTGCAATTATCTGACTGACTGAATTAATTAGATCCCTTTATGACATGTGAATAGGAATTTGAAGATTATAGAAGACTCAATGTTGTGTAAGCCAAGGGAGATAACTTCCTCTTACAGAAAGATTAACTTCACAACCTAGCAAACTTGTAACAACACAGGTGTCATGATAGTGGATTTTCCAGTCAGTATAGTTTAAACTTAAAAAGAAGCAAAATATTGGGCTCTAATACCACTATTCATAACTTCTAATGAATAGAACAAAAAATAACGTTTCAAAAATACCTTAAGTATTTTATCTTCATCATTGTCGTACAGTGGATATCGGCTCGGAACGAGAAACTGGGGAGCCGAGTTCGAATTCCAGCCAAATTCATTGCATTCACTTACGCGCAAGTACCCTTGGGAAAGGTATTAATCCATCTCTTCCTTCCAGTTATGGGTTAAATAGCAGGATAGATTGGGTTCTATAGCCTTGGTCAGCAACCAGTCTACCGCAGAAAGCAATGGCAACCTACTGCGGGATAATCTTCTGCCCAGTTAGTCATGTCTCTTTCGAGACATGATCGCCCAAGCGTGTATCACGTATGGCACTTAACTGACTGACTGACTTTGACTATCAGGTTCAAATCACATTTCTGAACCATCAAAGCTGTAGGTCTAATGAATCTCAAATGAGTGAGGTTCAATTTTTAATAGACTGAAGAGAGATCAATGTATCATTGATTTTTTTTTTTTTTTTTTTTTTTTTTTTTTTTTTGTTATTACAGTCTCTTTACCATGACCATTTTATTAACTAAAGTTAAAACAATTGTAAAGAAGTTAAGATTTATTGTATTGTAATCAGAATCATGGAATCACTCTGTATAATCCTTTCCTTAGCTGCATGTATGTGCTTTGGTAACAGTGTTTCCTCATTTTACAGTTGAAACAGCTCGATTTAACTGTAAGTTCTATGTGAACAATTTCTTCTATCACACTTTTCAGTTGTGGAACTCTCTTCCAGCTTCTTTCTTCCCAGTGAACGTTGATCTTCAAAAATGTAAATGTAATGCCAATCGTTATCTTCTCCCTTAGTAATTTTTTTTTTTTTTTTTTTACACTCGGTAACTTACATCTTAATGGCTTTATTGCCTTGCTTGGGGTGAAATTCATATATTTGACTTTGTTAGATAATAGTTGTATTGTTGCCAATCTAGAAGTACATGTAAATTCATGTGGTCAGGGAACCAGGGAAAAATGCTCATCAGAGCAGTTGCCGTAAACATATTTGTAGAAAAGATAGAGGGAAGCCACATCACATTGGTGAAAAAGTAACCAAAGTTGAAATACCAAGCCAGGATTGGTTATATTGTAGATCCTTCTTTGGTTATTTTGTCAAGAACCTTGAGTTGAAAAGCAGGAGCACCCAAGCAGTTATGCCAATATTATTCAATGCACAGATGAATGGTAGATTTATAAATATGCAAGATGGATTCTGACAATAACCTCAAGATGAATAGCAGGAGCACCTGACCAGATATAGCAACAGTATTCAATGCATGGATGAATGGTAAATTTATGAATGGCAGGAGCACCTGACCAGATAGGGAAACAATATTCAATGCATGGATGAATGATAGATTTATAAATGTACAAGATGGATTCTGATAAGAAAAACTTTCTGGCCCAACAAAGTGACCCAACCTTTTAATACCCAAAGATTCCCCTAGGGGACAAAGGTTTGAATCCCGGTAGAGGATGCTATTTTACTAACAAGATTTCTCGATTATTCAGGCCAGTAGATGTAAATAAATATACTATTTAATTATAAAAAAAACAGAGCATCTACTCAAAAATGAGTATCCATTAAAAATGTCATTTAATCCATTTTCTAAAATATATATATATAGAAATAATATTGCACTTTGCTCAATGCATTATAACAGACTATACACTATATATTAATAAATATACGTATACAGTGTTTCATGTACAATACCATCTTCATGTGTTGAGTTAAGACTTAGTACCTGAAGTTTGCATTATGCAAGAAACTCCAAGTTGGGCTACCAGTGAAGAAATATATATAAACTGTGTCTAGAGATTATATGCAAGTTATGAATTAGTATAAAGAGTTGTGTCTTTAATGTTAAAAGTCCTATTATGATGTTGTTTAGATTCTACTCAATATTATTAACTTACATATATAGTGATAGAGAAAACTATTGTTTTTTGGTTGGAAAAAATTTTACTAAGTTAACAAAACATACTAATTTGACTGTCAGTAATTTATTTGCAACTATTTATTTTGATACTTTTACATTATTATACCTTGTAAAACTAATGTAAAAAAATAATAAAAGATTTTAGAACAAATTTATCAATTTCTTTAAGGAAAAACATAAAAAAAACATTTTATTTTAAAAATAAGATATATTAACAAAAAATAAGAACTCCCTAAAATTTATTGCACAAATGCTCCTTTCTTGTCAATAATTCTTAGCAGTCTATTGTCAACATCTGATGTTAGATTTGCAATTTTAGCGGCTGGTAAGTTGTTTGCAGCAACTTTAACTGCCTCCCAGACTTGCTGTTGAATTGCCTTCCATTAGAATAAATATCTATCATAGATCTACACTTGGCTAATCAAGCCATTCAAAGAATTATTACTCTAGAAAATCACAGTAACTTTTGGAATTCATTTTAACCCTGTCTTTCACTTTAAATGGACCCATGAGCTCATTATCAATAATCCCAGCCTATATCATGATCCCATCACTACCTTCTTGGCATTTAAAAAATTTTCTTGAGTCATGTTGCTTGCAAACCCATCCTCAAGCTCATCCATTGGGCCCATCGATGGTGATCCTTGATTCGTCTGTAAAAAGCATTTTATTGAAATCAGTTTTCATGTATTTTTTTTGCACACTGCAATCTTCTTTTCTTGTTTGTTTTTTTTTGTTTTGTTTTGTTTTGTTTTTTTTTTGTTTTTTTTACATCAGCAAACTACTTCCTTAATACTTTACACTTTGTTTCCCTTGACACAATAGGGGCTCCAGTGACCTTAAATATGAACGCACTTGACACATTTGGGTTTTTTATTAATTCTCTTCTGATATGTGATAGATCTTGCTTTGTTAAATTCCTGAATACAGATTCAGACTTTTTTTCTTTGGTTGAATTCTCATTTGAAATATATTCTTGAAATTTGAAATATATTCTTGATTGTTCAATGATCCCTTTTCAAATCCTTAGAAATTTGAAGCAAAGACTTTCCTTTGCAAATTTATTTGATTATATAGTTCTTTTCATTCATTGTTAGTTCTTTTTTATGAGTTATAATACTAAATTCTAGTTCTTGCAAATAATCTCTTGACATTGCAAATTGCTATAATTACTGAACAAATACTAAATATCAATCTGAAATTAAAAATTGAGACTTATTGCTTTCATGTTTACTTGCTATACATAATAGTACAAATTATTTCATTGGATAACACATCTATATGAATTTTACATAAAATATTTGACAATACCTCTTTTGCATATAATCTCTAGACACAGTTTATATATTTTTATTTTCAGTCCAAAAGGGTGAGCCAATAGGTAAATCCCAAAAACTCAATCCTATTAATATTAATTTCATTAATATTAAAATTGATCAAGGTAGAGGGCTTTTGATGTAAATATTATGTTCTATTTGCAAAGCCAAATATATAAAGCTAAAATAAAAATTTTGAAATTTAATTCTGATGGATGGCCATTTCAATGAGGAAATCCTAGCTTCATCAGCAATGGCGGAAAACAAAACCTAAGTTTTTTTTTTGTTTTTTTTTGTTTTATTAAGCTAAAATTGTCCTTTTAAGGAAATTTTTTTTATTATTAATTCATCAGTAATATTTGGCAATTATTGTGAATGGTGGTTTGTTTTCTTGATTAGAACAAGTTCATGACCCTTGTTACTTCTGTATTTTCTCGTCTAGGTGACGAGAAAAAAGGGAGAAAGAATATGAAGATGTCTTCTAGCTGCTACCCTTGCTCAACAAGAAAAAAAAAGGAAAGCAAAGATAAAATGCATCAGTGACAAGTAAACATCTCTGTCAAAGATAAATTCATTGAATTTGTAGTAGAAAAAAAAATTATTTGACTGTAATAAAATATTTAAATGTTTTTTTAAATTTGAACAATTGAGGAAATTTTATTCATATGTCAATTTCAAAAGTAAAAAGTCATTTTCATCTCTAGTAAGTGCTTGGTCAGTTCAAGCTTAAAAAAAATAAAGATACTTTACATGTCTGTGATGTGTATCTATGTGAAGTATGTTTATCTAAAATTATTGCCAAAAGTAACAAGTTTGAGAATCAAGGAAATGTAGATAGGAAGAATGATAGAATAGAAAATGTGCCTTTGATGTGTATTAAGATATGATAGAGAATCTGTCTTTGAACAAAATAAGGTTTTTTTTTAAACATTGCAGGCTAATAATGACCTGTATCTAGCTTTTGTTAGTGAACAAAAAATGATGAAAAACAAAACTTATTTGGTTTTTATTGCTTGGCTTTAAAAGTTTGGCAATCCTGTCCCTTTACTTTTGTATTTTTTTGTCATAGATGGCTTGAAAATGTACAATTATGTGAATGACTTCTAGATATTTGGGTAAATGTCATCAAATTTATGAACTTAATTAAAAAAAGAACAGAAAAATGTCCACAGACAAAGTTCTTCTCTGTGGTGCTGTCAAATGTAAATGACATTTTATTTCTGGTGAAAATGTAAAAGAACACATTAAATAGGTAATTACATTTTCCAAACTGAATGAATTTGTAAGAATTTTGTCAAAACCTAAGATGTTGCAAAGATCAAGTATAGATTATTGGTAGATAGGGCTATGCAAAATTTATCAAAAGAAAGGAAATGTTTCAACAAACTTCTGACAAAATCTCCTCTTAGATAAATATTCTCTTGTAAAGTCATGTGCATTGCTGAATCCATTTGTAAAAAAAAAAAAAAAAAATCTGCCACAGAAGGCACTCTAAAAAGATTTTTTTTTTTCACCACATGATGGAAAGAAAACAAATCAGCAACTCTGATTGTGATGACATCATCAGCCAGTACAAAGTGTTTGAAGTGGAAGAGGATGAGGTGGGGTTACTGGGAATGTTGCTTTCAAGTATTTTGGCAAGCATGAAAGAATAGCAACAAAGAATATAAAAAATTACTGGAAAGTTATTCACAGATTGCTGGTACTTTCTCATGGACAAGCCTCAGTGGAGAGAGGTTTCTTAGTCAATAAGGAAATTTCCACTGACTGTATGAAACAGCAAACTTTAGTCACACAAAACATTATCACCACAGATACTTGGCCACAAGTAAGTGGCCAAGTATCTGTGGTGGAAGTGCTGGTAATGTTTCCATGACTAAGGCTCTCCTCTGCAAAATAGCATACAAGCAATACATTGAGGGTGTGAAAAAAAAAAAAAAAGGCAGAAAGAAGCAGCTGGACAAAAATCAAAATCCATGTCTATATAAAGTGAAGATAAAAGACAAGCTTGAAAGTTGCGCACAAGATTTGCTCAGGTCAGCTGACAGCCATGCAGAAAAAAACTGAGCAGACTCGGAACTTCACACTTACCACAAAGTCCAATACCATGTGAAGATCAGTAGAGGAAAAGTCCATGTATATCAAAATTAAAACAAGAGCTAACTAAAATGTTAACATCATTGTCTTCTATACTATGCACACTAAAAGCCATGAATAGTAAGGGTAGCAAAAATATGTAGTCTTCATGTGAAAATTTCTCTATTAGAGCCACTATACTTAACTTTACAGGAAATGTGCAGCAATCAATGTTTTGTGACATTCACAAACATTAAGTTGTCAAGATATCTGAAATGTATAGCAGTATGAATTGAAGTGTCATTCAAAATTTTCAAGTGTAGTAGAACTCCAAACTGTAAAATGCTACACAAAATGTGTAACATAACCAGGTCTGCATTCAGTTATGTTTTAGCTTTCAAGACTTGGATTTCTTCACTGCTTTCAACTGATCCATATGACATAAATTATTGGAACCAACTGTAGCTTTTCTTTGAACATCTCATCTTTTAAATTATTAAAAGATAAACCACAAAGTTTGTGTTTTTGCATCTGATGACAATTCACTTTGTGTGCGCATGTACCAGTTTCAGTCCTTGAAACTTATTAGTATAGTACTGGAATTTTTTTTACACAAGTCTGTGGTAACCCAGTGTGTGTATATATATATATATATATATATATATATATATATATTAAAGGAATTTTTTATTTGGCCAAAAAACAAACCCTACATTAAACATATTTCAGTCAAATGTTTAAGGTAACATGAGCCAAATTTAATATGTTAACATACAAAATAATGAATGAATTATATGTATGTAAAAATAATGCAAATGAATTATGGCCTTTTACAATATAAGGCTGCATTTAAGATTTTCAGAAAAAACAGCTACAGATAAAATATAGAAAAGGAGAATATACGTCTCTGAATAGTTTTCAAAGAATTGATACAATTTTTAAAGCAAAGTTCATGGCAACACCAAAGACTAGAACAATAAAACCAGGTAAAATTTTTTCCTTGATGTGGGAGCAACTTTGATGTTCCTTTCAATTCTTGTCTAGTGATTGTCAAATTTCTTCTGTATTGTTTTACTTTTTGTATTGGAGCAACCTGGGTTTCAGCAGCAAATGTTCCAGAACTTGAATTAAATCCATTACCTCCAAGTAGGCTCCAAATTTCAACAAGTGAAACCTTTCGATTAATTCTGGATGAAAAACAAACATGGCTCTTTTCCCATAAATCAAAACATACCAAAATTATTTTTGAAATTAAAAGATTAAGCCAAATCCTAATTAAATAAAGGCTTTATCTCAGAAAAGCAAACAATAAACTTAAGCAACTCAAATTTCTAATAAAATATATATATATATATATATGTGTGTGTGTGTGTGTGTGTGTGTGTGTGTGTGTTCAAGCAGCATATCTTCATTTAAGCAGAAGAAGAGATAAATTAATAAGATTTTCTGAATGCACAGGCCAATAGACGATAGACATAATTTACAGTTTGATAATTAAAAATGGAGTATCTATATCAAATACAGTGTCTATGATAACATTTGAAGTATTACACACACACACACACACATATACACACACACTTTATCCCACATTTTAAGCATGACTCAGAGTTTTATGCATAATGCTATCATCAATTTTTTA
Source organism: Ascarosepion bandense (assembly GCA_037127315.1). Lineage (NCBI taxonomy): Eukaryota > Metazoa > Mollusca > Cephalopoda > Sepiida > Sepiidae > Ascarosepion > Ascarosepion bandense. The sequence goes on along the minus strand of JBBBDQ010002735.1, from coordinate 529,539 downwards.
AAAATATTTCTTCTGTTTTCTATCTTTTATTTTGTTTTAATTCTTTTTAAATTTTTATTTTTACAAAAAAAATATTTATTTGAATGCTTCTTACCAGAATATAAACAAATCTAATGATGTCCCCTTCAAAGTACAATTAATAAAAATCAGACATTGAAATAACTTTTTTTTCTTCCCATGATTTTAGTTTTCTACTCCATTTTTGGGTTTTGGTATAAATAAATCTAAATTATACATTTAATAAATAAAAATATTGGCACACCCTATTTACAATTTGTAATGACCTTAACACTAATACTTAAAGTAATAATTCAAACCAAAAAATGGTCTGTTCATAACATGCACCTGATGATTGCATGAGGCATGAAATTCAAAGTTGTGCTTAAAACATGAGATAATATGTATATTTAAGTTTTTGCTTTGTTACATTGCATTGAGCACTGTTCTATTAACACCTGATAAATATTTATATATTGATGTGTATCTGCACACACACATATACACACACACATTGTAATTTTTTTATTACAATGGTTTATAAAAGCATATCACTACACAAAAAATTTCATGTTTCAGAACAATTCAATATTAAGCAATTATAATTCTGTATCAAGCACTCTTTATAAAAGTAAATGCTTAAACATTGGGTTTTAATCTACCTGTTCTCTCACTTTCTTTTATATATTTGTGTGTGTACGCATTTCAGTCAGATAAGTGCCATATGTGATACTTGCTTGGGCGATCATGTCTCGAAATAAACATGATTGACTATGCAGAAAATTTTCTCACAGTAGGTTGTCGTTACTTTGTGTTAGTGGTTGCCAACCAAGGCTATATATAACCCAATCTGTCCTGATATTTCAAAACATAGCTGGAGAGAAGAGAGGTAGATTAATAGTAATACCTTTCCCAAGGGTATTTGTGCATAAGTGAATGAAATGAATTCGACTGGAATTCAAACTTGGCTCTCCATTTTTCATTCCGTACTGATATCTATTAAACTACAAATGAGCATAGTATCTTTTTAATGTTTATGATAGCAATGTTTTCAATGTTTAAAACTGTAATTAGGTAAAACAAAGTTACCTCCCTTAAATCAGACATGAAAAACGTACTAGCTTTAACTGTAATTTTGAAATTATAACCATATTTCATGTTTTTTAAAAAAATTAAGTTATCAGTTACGTTAATTTTTTTTCTTAGTAATTATCTCCATATATTGCTCTCTCTCTGTACATTGTTCTCTATTTGGTGTCCTATATATATATATATGATTAACTAAATTCCAAACACTGCGTATTTTTAATAAAATCCTCTCATACTCACAGATAATCTTTCACATTTTATAATTGAGATGTAAGAATTGAGATGTAAGAAATGAGCTGTAACTTTGATAGATGATTTTATTATTCAATTCTTGATGTTCCCAAGTACTTTCAATCTCTTTTCAAGATCATCTTCAGGAAGATGAGTTGTGGTAACAATGTGTGTGTGTTTTGATAATAAACATCACAGACAAAAATTTAACATTTTTTTAAAATGCTTTTGAAAGTCATTTTTATACTTCAGTAACAAAATATGAACGAAAAATAAAAAACTAATAATAGCAATAATGTCAATAACTATAATAACTTTGACATGACAATAGTCTCTTATAGCACACAAATACGTGAACTTATAGGCATATATATCAACAAATTTGCAAATATCATTAACAAAAAAGTGTGTCAGCTTAATAATCATAAGAAATTGTAACAGTAGACATAAAATCTGATCTGCAAAAAGTAAATTTCTTAAATATAATATTCAATTTAAACAACAAATATACAAACCATACAAAAAAGCAAACAATGACCCTTGTACACATTATCAAAATTCCCTCTAATGTATTTAAATATATATTTATATCCAAAAACAAAAAAAAAATATCAATGAATTCCAACAGCATAAAAATATTCAACAAAACCAAAAATATACGCATCATCACTAAGAAATAAGTTTTTTTGAACAAACTAAAATATGCAAATAAAACAAAACAGAAAAAGATACATAATTTGGTTCAACCCATCCTTCAATAAAAAAAAAAAAATAAGAAAAATATTCTTCAAAATCATGTAATAATGTTTCCCCAAATACAGCAAACTATCAAAAATCATCAACAAAAATACAGTCAAAATGAATTACTTGTATGGATAACATGGAAAAAATAATAACCAAGCACAATAAAAAAAAAAAAAAAATTACTCAGCAAAACAATTAACAACTACTATATAGACCAACAAATGCAATTGTGGAAACAAAACAACTTTCCTCTTAGTAACAAGTGTCTAACCAATAATATATAAGGCTACAGTAAAAAATTACATTAACACAAAATAAAAATTACGTAGGAGCCACAGAAACAATCTTTAAAGAAAAATTTAACAATCACAAAATATTACTCAAAACTGAAAGATATATAAACTACACATTATCAAAATATGCACACTCAAATACTCACTTTAACACTTAAATATGAATATAAAAAAATAAATACAAAATAAAATGTAATTCTATTGCAAACACAATTAACCATGTCTAAAACCTTGGCTCCGCCAGTTCCAAAATGAAGATCAATTAGAAAAGAATAACCACAATATCAGTAACAAATACCCAATCCACCCCAAACCCACTAACAAAAAACATGCAAAACTAACACACACCTGCCAAAATATAAAAACCAACGTGATTACACTCATTACAATTAAAAAATATGCAAATACACATGAGCAGACATATGCACATGTGTGTGTGTATATATATATATATATATATATATACACACACACACACACACACACACACACACACATCATGAACATTTTGGAATTATTTTTTCTTCAATGCATTCTTTGAAAGTTTTTCCTGTTTCTGTATGAATGGCTGTGTGAATTCACACAAAAACAGGAAAAACTTTTTCAAAAAATGCATTGAAGAAAAAATAATTAAAAAATGCTCATGCAAACTCATGAAATTATCACATCATATTTCTCCCCCACCCCCTTATGCCCACAAATTTCTGAAATCATCAGTCCATGAATTGGAGGAAAAGGAACGTATACTCTTCCACAGGGCATATATTGCAGGAAATACTCTACATTATATATATATATATATATATCTATATATATATATATATATATAATAAAAAAGACTAAAAACAGCAAACAAAGCCACACACAAAGTGCAAAAAAATACAATCAACCAATCTATTACCAAAATATGTGAAACACATACTCAGCATCCACAGCAATGCGGGTATATGTGTGCTCACACACACATATGTTAACATGCACTTAGATGTGTGCATGTGGATACATGCATGCTCGCATACAAATACAAACATTAATCATCACTCCTAAAGCCAAGCAGTCAACATATCACAAAATAATAAATCACCCAAAATTCAACATTCCTTAAAAATCAGCAGAAAAACAGAAGATGACAGAAAAATAGAAAGAGAAGATAATCAGATAAAATGAAATTCTTCAAGTGAAAAAAGATCACACTCATAGACTTACACAAGTAAGTAACAAATAACACCAGTTTCACAACAGTATATAAACATATGTATTGAAAAATATCAGCAGAAAAACCAGACAATCCCTAATGAGTGAGTGTATATTATGTTCACAAAACTTCAAAGTTGGCATGGTGATAGTTATGGCCTCCATATTGATTCTGAGGCCCTATAGAAAGACGAATAGGCATAACCTCACCATCACTAATGATCATTCCAGACACCATGATGTTGACTGGATACATCATCTAACTCTTTCTAAATCCGCTGTACTCTCCTCCGATTGATCCCTAAACACTCTGAAATATTTGTATTGTAGCTAAATAAATGTAACTGCCAAAAAAATGTGATCTTTCCATTAAATGGTCAATGTATGAATAATCAGATTATATACTGAGCTACCATACATTCTGGTAAAGATGTTAAGTTTTATTTTGGTTCCCTTGGAAACCTTTGAGTATTTTGCTTTTACCATTATCAAATAACTTTAGGTAATAGGAAATATATAAACACATCTCACTCACTCACTCTCTCTCTCTCACTCTCACTCACATACACACACAGAATGATGACATTTTAACCTGTCATCAAATTGATTAATTTTTTAATGTAACTTGTTCATATTTACAACTGATATATATATATATATATATATATATTAAAAATATACTGTTTGATTAAGAATAGAATATCGATTAAACATATACTAGTTTCATTAAATTGACAAACAAGGTATTATCATTAAGTTTGTTTTTTTTTTAATACAATTTTTCACATTTTTTTATTTCAGAACTCAAATGAAGAATTGTCTAAAGGTTTTGTACTTTTGAGTACTTTCGGCTATACTTCTAGCCATTATCAAGAATTTTCCTTTACTTATAAATAAACATGCATAAGGTTTATGCATATAGAGTTTTGTGTATGTTAAGTTCCAGATACGATAAGCACATTGTTGTCATGTTAATAATTGATGTTAAATGTAGGATTTCTCATTTTTTATTACTAATGTCTCTGTTATATTTAATCTTCTTTTGCAGGTGGATGATGCTATTATGTACATACATAACATCATTACATGAATACATGAAAAAATTATATAATGATAATACCTTGTCAGTCATTTTTAATGAAAACTGTATAAAAGAGATGGTTGCCCAAATACACAATTTACACACACACACACACATATGTCATTAAAAGTAACAGAAACTTTTACTCATATTAATTCTAATGATGCTCTCTTTGATATTCTACTGACTACCAGCTATTTTGGCTTCAGTTTTCCAAATTGCTATATATATATATATATATATATATATATATATATAGTCATCCGCAGACAGATCTGTTTCGCTGTATCACAGCTCATCAGTACAGTTAGACTCCGATTGCTTTTTAACCCAGGATTGAAACCCGGCCGAATTGGTGTCAGTCGGCAGTTCTACCTCTGGGCTATGGGCGTTCGGTAGAAGAAGGCAGACATTTTAGCATGTATATTATCATTATACACGCCCAGTAGCCAGAGTGCTCTAATTCATTACTGAATGAGCGATGCGTACATGCCAGAGTAGCTACTGTTTTTCAGTCTACCATTCTTCCAGAGTGCTCAATCAGGATGTGAGAGCATAAATATATATATATATATATATATATATATATTTCTTTAAATATTATTTCTGAATGGATACTCATATTTGAGTAGATGCTTTGTTTTTATTATTAAATAGTATATTTATTTACATCTACCAGCCTAAATATCCAAGAAATCTTGTTAGAAAAATATGTGCCTCCAGCAGTATTCAAACCTGCATCTTCTAGAGAAAGCCGTTATTAGATCTGACATGTTTTGAACACTCAGGACCTCTTGATCAAACACATTCTTCCCAATTCTCGAAATATATATATCTGCTCTGTTTCGTAATCTAACATAAATAAATGAAGTTTTTAGAAAATGGATTAAATCCAATGTATTTTTAATTTATTTGTTTAAACGTTTTTTGTTTTTTGTTTTTTTTAATGGCTTTATATTTTTTATTTGACATTTAAAATTTTCTTGCAGAGACCAAGAACACGAACTCGCAACAATTTTACCAGCCCATTATCTCAAGGTGCTAAACCATTTTTACCTGCAAGTCGAGTTGACCAAACACTTGCAGACAACTTTTCAGCTTTGAATCTTTCAAGTCCTGCTTCGGGTCAAGTAAGCATTTAATTCATTTATTGATTAAATCCTTTCAAGTTTTCTCTCTCTCTTTACTCTCTCAATGCCTCTTAAGATAATTTTCTCTCTTTCTCTCTCTGTTATATGTACTGCATCAATTCCTTTCTTACAGTCTTTGCAGATACTTATTTCAGCCTTTCAAGATTACAAAAATCTTCTTGGTTGGTTTATAAATATTAAAGAAGGCCACTGAAAAAATAATGTTTTCTGTAAAAACCTGAACATCAAGAATGTCTATAAGATGAGGTTTTCACAAAATCCATAGCCTTATTTGGGAAAGTAAATTGCATGATAACTTAAGTTTAATGAACCAGGTGAGTCCAAAGTAGGAATGAGAAAGTTAATCAAATGTTTGTATATTCAGGTAATATCACCTTTGTTCACAAACCTTTCAGCTGGGGGTGGGGATTGAAATAAGAAATACTTAGTGAAGATTTACCCCTTACTAGTAGGAAATAGTTGTTAACATGGATGGATGTGGGAAGGCTGTGCAAAGTGATTAACAAAATTCTAATGCAAGCAAATATCAGAACAGGACAATTTTCACCAGTAAAATGACAGATTTCAGTCAGTTAAGTGCCATACGTGATACACGCTTTGGGCGATCATGTCTCGAAAGAGACATGACCGACTGGACAGAAGATTATCCCGCAGTAGGTTGCCATTGCTTTCTGCAGTAGATTGGTTGCCAGTCAAAGCTATAAAACCCAATCTATCCTGTTATTTAACCCATAATTGGAAGGAAGAGAGGGATTGATACCTTTCCAAAGTGTATTTGTGCGTAAGTGAATGGAAGGAATTCAACTGGAATTAGGACTTGACTTCCTGATTTCTTATTCCGAGCTGATATCCATTGTACCACAAGACACATCCCATTGATTTAATTGTCCTAAATTTGATAGAAATGATTTCCATTTTGCAGGATCAGGTTAACAATGGAGATGTCAATAGACAAAATTTAAATAGCTAACACAAATTTGGTATTTAATAGGATGTCAAATTCTCTAAAAATGATAGATAGCATCTAGTTAAAAAAAAATATATATATGTCCGCAACAGCTATCAAGTGACAGATCAGTCAGTTAAGTGTCATGCGGAATCCACGCTTGAGCAATCATATATCAAGAGACGTAACTGACCTGCAGTAGGTTGCCGTTACTTTCTGCGGTAGACAACCAAAGCTATAGAACCCAATGTCCTGCTATTTAACCCATAGTTGGAGAGAGAAGAGATGGATTCATAAATTTCTCAAGGATATTTGCACATAAGTGAATGCAACAAATTCAAACAGAATTCAAAGTGACAGATACTTGTGTTAAAAACTGGTTTTGTTTGACTAGGGTTGGAGTCGTATCTTTTATTTAGTGATCACTATTTTTCCACATCTTCAAAATTGATAAACAAATTTCAAAGCTTTGTTTTATGCCTCAGTATTTATTTCTGTGGCCAGTTTTATTCTTATAAAAGTTTCAACTGAAATGATTTATAACTTAATCCCCATTATAGAGATAGATAAAACTAAGTTCTAATATAAGTTTTCTTAAAGTTTTTATTAAAAATAAAAATTCAACAATGCACAGTTATTTAAATAATAAATTTTTCTTCAATTAATATTTAGTACTTTTAAATGATTCTGTAATGTAATTTTATGTTTATCTTAATAACAATTTTATAGTACTTTACAACACACAGAGAAGAATCAAAGCTAATTATCCAGACATTGTGATGAAAGAACACAAGAACAGAATGTACTTTTTTTTTATTGATATGACACTGTAGATTGTAATGTATCTTTGAAGATTATAAAAAGAACTTATCAAAATGCAAGGATCTTGAATGGAAATCTAAAAATTGTGGCACACAGACATCAATAAGTGTTCTTGTATTTGAAGCTCTCAGATTGATTAGAAGAGTTTCTTATAGACTCATTGAAGGAATGCCCTAAAGAAATACAAAAAAAAAAATACTCACATGTACAGCTCACATGTTATGAAAAGTTTTAATTGTACAAAAATAGGCATTTTTTTTTTTTTTATACAAAAAAATGATGATTAGTGGAAGATGTCATGAAGTAATTTCTGACCTTAAGTTTCTGGTTAAAACCCTGCAGGAAATGTGTATACAACAGAAATCAAGGAAATATTTTGGTCCAGTTTAAAAAAAAAAAAAAAAAAATTATTTTGACTTTTGATAATTCTGTAAAAAAAAAAATTCACTTCCACTTAACTAATTTGTAATAATGTGAAATGACAGACAGCAACAATGATCATGAATGCTATAGGCAATAAGATGGTTGAATAATATTACTGTGGGTAACATTATGGAATTCTATAGAAATTTTATTATTTTAAATTGTCTGCTTTCTTAAAAGAAATATTTTTAGGAGCCAAGATTACATTTAATTTTGGTTTGCTTTAAATGCAAACATTTATATATTTCTAACTTAAAACTGAATTATGACAAGCCAGATATAAATTTGTTTTATACAAACATGATTTAAAAAAAAAACTTTAAAAATAACAAAATATTTAAAATATTCTTTCTAAAATTGTATGCAAATTATATTTTACTGCTTGTTGTAAATACTAGGTTAGTAATATTTTTTAAATCAGTTCACCACGCACAAGACAATAATGTAGCTAAGATGCAAGGGGTTACTAGGAATGAAAGAGAATGAAAATATTTTAGAAGGAAGTAGAAAACCAATTCTAAACAGGAAAGAAAGGATAAACCTTTACTCCTGTAAAAAAGTGGGGGTGACCCAAACAATAGACAAACCTATCTACTCCAAATGAAATATATATAAGGCTAATATTAAGATGAATGCTTGACAATACAGACTGTTTTGTACTTTGTGGTGCAGTGGTTATCGGCTCAGAATGAGAAATCGGGGAGTCAAGTTCAAATTACAATTGAATTTGTTGCATTCACTTACATGCAAATATCTTTGGGAAAGGTATTAATTCGTCTATTCGTTCCAGTTATGGGTTAAATAACTGGACAGATTGGGTTCTAGAGCCTTGGTTGGCAAGTAGTTTGCTGCAGAAAGCAATGGCAACCTACTGCAGGATAACCTTCTGCTCAGTCAGTCATGTCTCTTTTGGGACATGATCGCCCAAGTGTGTATCATGTATGGCACTTAAGTGACTGACTGATGTAAGGTAATGGGCTAAAATTTAGCTTCACATAAATTTCTAAAAAATGGTTAATCCTAAAATTCATTCTTTATAGAAGATACTTTAGGCTTATATAGATGACATTATATAGATGCAGCATAGACTAATTTCAGTTTACATTTCAATCTATCCAAATTCAATATGTCTTTATAAATATCCAAAGAGGTACAATCCATGATGCATGCCAATCACCAAGATGGAGAGTGGGACAGTCAGTATTTGACACATTCTTTGGAAAAAAAACTGCAGCATAGACTAATTTCAGTTTACATTTCAATCTATCCAAATTCAATATGTCTTTATAAATATCCAAAGAGGTGCAATCCATGATGCATGCCAATCACCAAGATGGAGAGTGGGACTGTAGGGTCTTACCCAACTGGAAAACTATACTCCCCTCTCCCTGACCCCTTAAAAAAATTGTGAATGTGTTATCAACTAATTTTGATGTGAGAAAATGCACTTCTACTTACAAGCCAATGAAGGAAACAATCTCTGACACAAAGCACATATGACTGATATAATTTTGTTACTCCTGCTAGAACAGGGGTCGGCAACCTTTTGGAGAGTGAGGGCCAAAAATCTATGTAGTCATGGATGAGGGCCAAACAGCAATGGCTCCAGTGTCATGGCAGAGAACCATGTTACTAAATATGTGAATAAATTTTCTATGTGTTCGAAGAAAGCAAGGATTCAATATAATTTAATTGTATTTAAACAATATCACTTATTTTACTACAGGAATAACAAAAAAAAAAAAAAAATACAAACACATTTAACAAATAAATCTTTATTTTACTGTAGAAATAAAACAAACTATTATCACCAGGAAGCAAATAATTTTGGAGTTGCAGAAAATATTTCACCTCTTTCTCAATCAAAAAAAAAAACAGGTTTCTAAAACATGAAAAAAGAAACTATCTGACAGGAATTTTGTTAAAAAAATATTACATCTTAAAATAAATGTTTCATAAGTATTAAAAAAAAACTCTATTAAAATTGGTTGAAAACACTATTTTATATTCATTTAAAATTGCCTGCTCATGAAAACAATTTCACAGAAAAAGTGAAAGTGAGGCCGTATGCTAATTTTGGCGATCCTTACAAATAAAATATAAAAGTAAAACACATTCTCCAGGTAAAAAGAAATAATTTTAAAAATTTTGACACAGTATATTCATATTATCAACTGTCGCGTTGTTTCGGTTTACCTATATTTATATCATGTCCAGAGTAAGGTAGCAGGCCGAACAAGATTCACTCGAGGGCCGGATTTCTTGAATTATGTCAGTGATTTCTTGGATACTGTCCAGGACATGATGGTAAACTACATCTGGCAGCAAGGCCTCTGATTGGGAGGTTGTGAGAAGCATGGAACCATCTCTTAATTGCTGTTGTTCTCAGGTCTACCCTGACCCAGAGTGGTAGCACTTGTTAGGGTCCCAACTATGGGCATATAGTTAACCCCCAAACTGGGGTCAAAACACCATGATAGTATAAAAATATACTTTCATAAAAATATATACATAAAGATAGACTTTTATAGAAAAATATATTTTTAAAGGAAAAATATTACCAACCATACATTTTTGAAGAAAAAATTATTCTCAGCAAAATATTTTTGAATACAAAACTAGAAAACATTTTCAGTTTTCTAAAATAAAAAAAAGAATAAAAACAAAAACTTTTCATTAAAATCTGACTAATTCAACCTTATCACTATAACCGAGCATTAAAAAAATGCCACAGAGGTTGATATGCCATTAAACAAAACTCAAACTTCTTGGATATTTGACACTTGCTGTACAAAACCTACACCATAGACTAATTTCAGCTTACATTTCAATCCATTCAAATTCAATGTTTCTTGATTGGTTACTTTTACAGATACACAAGATTTTCTTAATTGTATCCTCTTACTTCTATGTCCAATCTCTAACAGCTAACTGATGGTCTTTACTCCAGCTTATAAGAATATCAATTTTATATTTGGTTATATATTTTATTGACGGGCATTGATGCTACTATAGAATTATATTAAATCATTAAATATTTTCGTTCTTTGTTGATTGATCTTTAAGTATTGAGTGTCATTTTCTTTATTATAAATAATCTCTCCTTTGCCTACTTATCATTTTGATTCAAAATTTTTGAGAATTACTTTTGTATATAATGGAATCTCACTGAGCTATTTAAGTTCTGTAAATATAACCTTAAAAATATGAAGGTCTGTTTCGATATACGCTAACTTTCCTAAGATTAATCAGTTCAGTGATAAGAACGTTTATATCTTAATGGAAAAATTTTTCATTGTTTATAAAATTTGTGATACTTTGAAACAAATACAAAAGAACTTTCATTTACTTTCAGGATATAGCAAATTGTACCTTAATATATTTGCTTGAACCTTAGACATAGAGGCTATGGCAGAAGTAACAATAAGGCATTCAATAATATTATGCAATAGTTAATTGGATCATAGGGACCCCGATTTTCCGTTTCAAATTTTCCTTGATTCCGTTTCGACTTTTAGTAAATTCCGTTTTTTTCCGTTTCGACTTTTAGTAAATTCCGTTTTTTTCCGTTTCGACTTTTAGTAAATTCCGTTTTTTTCCGTTTTCACTTTTAGTAAATTCAGTTTTTTTCCGTTTTCACATTTGCAAAATTTAATTTTCCTTAGTTATTAGGTTTATTGAATTTATAATACTTTTTTGAGAAAAATTAAGAAAAATTAAAACTTATAAAACATTTCAAACTTTTATTCTATTTGAAGAAATAGAGGCTTTTACATGTTGAAATTTTTATCATCTCAGAAAGTATTAACAACAAATAGCTCCAAGTATATTAAAAAAAAATTAACTACAATTTTTTGCAAAACCTTATTTCAATCACAATAATAAATACTCTAACAAAATTTAAATATTAATTCAAATATTTTAAAAAAAATATGACAAACTGAAAAACAGCTAAAAAATTTGAAATTCAATATTTTCCAAATTAAAAATTTAGCAATCAGTAAATCTTTTTTCTAAGTCTCCATTGAAGTACAACATTGTCAATTGCTTGGTGTTCTCAGGGGTTAGATTTTCACATTTTTTATTCATCAAATGTTTATATTGAGAAAATGAACGTTCAACATCAACACTTTATCAGCAATCTGTTGTAGAAGAGGAAATCTGCTCTTATTTGCATTCCAAAATGCTGGTATATTAAAAGGATTTGGTAAGTTATCTTTGTAGTTTACATAAATTTGGAATTCTTCTACAAGTTCAGTAGAAGGATTTTGAAAGTCTTTAATAGCTGCAAATCTATCCATATTGTGACTTATACAGGGTAGTTGTCTTGGATCAAATATATGAGCTGCATTGTAAAAGTTATACACAGGGTGGGCTTCCAGGTATTTATTCAATTTAGAAAAAGATAGGCTGAACAAATCTTGAAAGTTTGAGATAACTTTCTCCCTTTCTGCGGTTTTTAGTTCAGACAGAAGACGGTCAGTTTCAAGGCCAAATGTGGATTTTGATATACCAGCATGTAAATATTGTTTCACATCTTCCATTATATTATAAGCAACACACACAAGTGGAGACTTAGTTTCTTCTAAGCTTGTCAAAGCTTTTATTAAACATGTGCAGTTCTCTGTAATAAAATACAGATTTAGGCGCAAATTAAGGTAAGAGGCATGATGTAGTCAATCATCAACTACTAATTCAAGAATTCTCTCCACTGCAAGGCCATGACTCTTTTCTTGCTTAAAGAATCCTTCATAAAATTGTATGAAAGATGAATGATATCTGGCAGCATTAAACCAGAAATTCCATCTGGTTGCCACTGGGACAGGAGGTAGTTTCACTTGTTCTTTAGGTAAATAATTTTCAAGCCATTTCAAATATCGCTTTTTTCAACTCGGCTTTCTAAAAAAAGGCTGATTTGATGAAAGTAGTGAGCTGGGTAACATCATCAAATGCTGGTCAATTTGAGAATACTTCACCAACTAGATTTAAAATGTGTGCCAAACACAACACATGGTAGCTGTTGTTAAATATATTTGTTAAGACTTCTCTATGAGCTTTTTTGCAATAGGCTGCAGAATCTGTTACAAAGGCAAGTATCTTATCAAATTCTATGTCAAAATGAGTTACAGCTCGGACACATGCTTGACTTACTGTTTGATGATTGCATTTTGACAGGGTAACAACATCAATAAGAAATGACTCACCACGAATGTTTGCAATAATATTTAAAATGCTGTGGTCACGACAGTCTGTTGTTTCATCTGTTATAATGCTAATCCATTCGTTCGCAAGCTTGGATTTTAAAGCAGCTAAGTGACCAGCAAATAATTTTGGTAGATGAAGCTCCCTAATACAATTTACACTTGGAATAGAGCCACCTTCCTTACAGTATTTTAATAAAAATGGTCTCATTTTATCAATTTTGTGCAGAGGAATGTCCGATAAAGTGCACATTTTTAAAAAATCAAGAATAAATTCATCTCGTTCGTCTTTACTTTTGAACATTGTGGAAATTGTTTTTTGCTTCACTTGAGATGACTCAGTTGAAGATTTTTTTCTCATATGCACTTTTGACCTAATGTGGTCTTTGATTGTATCAATCCTAAAAATATCGACACTATGTAGACAAAATTTGCAAAATAGCATATTATCTTCTGCATAAAAGTCTTCGGGAAATTGTTCAACTCTAGCTTTTGCACAAATTTTAGATACTGGGGTCGTTCTTTTTCTTTTTGGGGGAGCAGATGAAATTTTAAAACTTGTTTCAGCCATTTTGATGAAAAAATCAGAGAGAATTGTAATGTGTCTTGATTTTAAACTGTAGTCTCATGTTTGAAGAAGAAAACTTTTTTTCTCTATTTCTAAATTGTAAGAGAGAAATGTACCATTTCATAAAAATAAGTTATAAAATAAAACCATATAAATAGATTATTAAAAATGTATTGCTTTGATCTTGCTCTTTTTTCCTTTCATTCATTTTTAAGTTACAAGTATTGTTTAAAAACCCCACTTCCACTTAATCAGGGAGACAGAGACATTGTAGGGAGGGGAATACTAATTTAGTTTGAGTTGCTTTTGTGTTAAATTTTCTTGAGTTTTTTTTTAATATTTGAAAATAAGATAAAGTATATTTTCTAGAAATTTTTTTTATAAGTGTAGAAAGTGAATTAAAAAAAAATTTCTTTAGATAGCTGGAAAACTACATAATGTTGAAAGAAGAAAACATTTTTCTATATTTCTCATAAATGAATGAGAGAAATATAGCATTTCGTAAAGATAAGAAATAAAATGAAACAAAAAAAAGATTATTAAAAATAATCTTCCTCGTTTAGTTTCTTCATTCATTTTTAGGTTAAAACTTGTTATAAAACCCACTTCCACTTAATCAGTGCAGTGACATAGTGTATTTGGAAGGGGTGGAACATTATCTTTGATCTACATCCGCTATATTTTCAAAACGTTTTTTTTTTTTTAAATTTGCCAAAATAAGATTGTTTTCTAGGAATGTTTTTTTGTATGAGTGCAGAAACTGATTTTAAAATGTTGGGGGGGGGGGGGCTTAAATTTTTTTTTAGAAATATTACAGGGTCATGTTATTTTATTATATATTATATTTACAAACCTTGAGTATTTTATGGAAAAAAGAAAAAAAAAATGAATGAAATGATTAATTTAACATGGAAAATGATTTCACTAAAAAAACAGAATTCCGTTTCAAATCGACAATTGGGGTCCCTAGATCCAGCAATTCTGATTGTAAGAAATTGTACCTTAATATATTTGCTTGAACCTTAGACATAAAGGCTATGGCAGAAGTAACAATAAGGCATTCAATAATATTATGCAATAGTTAATTGGATCCAGCAATTCTGATTGTAAGAACTAATTTTGCATTAATATAAAATTGCAATAGTCTCAACGGCATCTATGCATGAAACACTGTTGCTTTTAGCTGTTGAACTCAGTATCCACTTAATATCTAAATCTTTTATTAATAGGTGAATAAATACTTTTAGTAAACTAATCACAGATCAGTTTTAATGACGTTTCGTTTAGTTAGATCATATTTATTTAGTTATCTTCTTCCAGAACATTTTTTCCTTATTTATCTTCTTCCAGGAATCAAGTGCCAGTATCTCAGATTATGTGGGCAAATCACCAACTGCTCTCACTCATAGCTCAAGTTCACCATCTTTTTCTACTTATTCACAGATGTCTAGCATATCAACACCATCTCCACATGTTACACCAGGTAAGGTCCTTTTAACATCACTCATTAATCTGATTAACTGCATGTTGTTCCTAACAAATCTTTTTAAGTTTCCATAACTTATATAAAAAAGTCCTATTCTCTTGTATTAGCGCTTTCATTGTCAGCAGCTTAAAACTGTCCAGTGTCACATGGTCAATAAAATGGCATTTTTAGATAATATAAGTCTATTATCACCGTTTTTTAATCTTAATAGGTATCTCAAACTACCATAGTTTACAGTGTGAACATGTCAAGTTATAAAATTTTCTTCCATTTTAATTGCCATCTCATTTATTTTCAAGGGTATTTTCATAAAGTTAGTATGTAAATAACATTTTATCTTTTTTTTTTTTTCTTTTCTAAAGATGCAATTCTTTTTGATGTGTGATGATTAATTTTTATTCTACATCTCTTTAAACTGTATCACTGATTTTTCTGTATTTTCAACGGGGATATATTTCATCGTGATTTTTTTTTTCAAATTAGTTACAGTCCAAGTTACATTCCAAGTACACATGTCAAAATAGATCCATCATAAATAAAAAAAAGGTCTCTCAACAGTTTGGTGGGCAAACCATGAAGTTCAAATTTGACTTTCACAAAACATTACCAGAGAAAAGTAACATTTAAAAAAATTCAATTTGTGCCTCCTTGTAGAGCAGTGTCTTGTCTTTAATAATGGTTTCATATCTCTGCAATCATACAACATGAAGTGCATGCAAATCAAAAAGAAGATATACTTTATTCATTTTGAGTAAAACAGTCAGGAGGTCTGATGCATCAAAATTTGTATTACTGACTGAGGGAATGAACAGTACCAACTGAGTTCTTGATTTTAAAATTCAGGCTCATTTCATCAATGAATGTTAGAGTTTTACTTTTTTTCATATATTTTCTTTAATATTTCTTTTAAAAATTTTCAAGCAATTATTTATTAATTATAAAATATCACTGCAAACTTACTGAATAAAACTTTAAAACACATTTTGAATAATTGAAACCTCTTTTGAAGTTAAATTTTGTCTTTTATTTTAAAGATAATATCCTAAAGCTAATTTTTTAAAAAAAAGCTATTTGGCATATTTAAATATGGTTTTAACTTAAGACATTTGGAAAACATTAAGTGATCAAATCACCATAAATAAATATAAATTTAAAAATCTTTTAAAATACAGTATTTGTCTTTTACTTCAAAGTAAATTGGTAAAATTAAAAAGTAACTGACTGGATTTTGTAAAAATAATACTTTTTTTCTTTTTTCTTTTCTTTTTTTACTTAAATCATTGTGAAAATAGTGTTTATTTGCACAATATATAATCACGTTGATCTTGGTCAATGGTAGCCAAATAACATGACCCCTCTACATGGTGCTTACACCTGACAGTATAACCATGCTTAGCAGTCTTGTCATTAGGGTTTTAGGATGACGTGTTAACCACAAGGCTAACCCTGTGTTGAACGATGCTGATGTTGGTTGAAGCTTGGTCGCTGACTGTTTCAATACATGCCTACTCTGCCCACGTTGTGTTCTTCATCTCAGAGTTGAAAAAGAGGGAATGTCACTGGTAATCAAAGTGCTGAATTAAGCTGTGGGGGAAGCTATACAAAGGGAAGTAATGTCCTCACAATACAAAAAAAAATAAACAAAGGAATTGTTGTCTTAACCTTCAATTGGTTTATATAGCTTTCAATACAACAAAATTAACCTTTTTTAGGATCAATCTCTGTAGTGACTTGGATGTACATTGTGGTGCAGTGTATTTTGACTCGAACGACAAATCAGGGAGCCAAGTTTGAATTCTAGTTGAATTTCTAGCATTCACTTATGCACAAATACCCATGGGAAAGGTATTAGTCCATCTCTTTCCTCTAGTTATGGGTTAAATAATAATCCAGATTGGATTCTTTAGCCTTGGTCGGCAACCAGTCTACCGCAGAAAGTTATGGCAACCTACTACAGGATAATCTTCTGCCCAGCCAGTCATGTCTCTTTCAAGACATGATTGCCCAAAGTGTGTATCAAGTATGGCACTTAACTGACTGAACTCTGTAGAGATACTGGACATCTTCAAAAATTCTGAAACTGTGTTTGAAGTTCTTTGGAGTCAAGATTTGGTAGAAGCTAACATAGAGACCTGAGATACCTGATACATGAGTTTGCCATGCAAGTCTCTGAGCTTCCATAGCTCTCTGTTTATATGCATTCCGGCCTAAAATAAGTGTGGAAGCCAAAGTGTTCTGGGGATTCGGTGATACCAACAAGGGTTCTTTGTTCCCTAATTCTGCACTCTTAACTTTCAAAATTAGAGAATTATTCACCTTCCTGAGGAGTAGTGATAGGGATCGCCCTTCTCTTCAACTCTGCCTGCTTTATTTAATCTCACACTGTTACTCCATGTGGGCAATGGTAAATTCTCTCTCTTCCTCCTTTCTTTTCAGCTTATGTCTCAGAGCAGGCACAACTGTCTTTGTGACGAATCTAATTTTTAACGTGTGTAGCTTTAATCTAGTCATTAATTTCAATTCTCACCTCAAGGAAGATATAAAATTATTTTTCAATTCCTGGTTCTATCTGTTGAGTAAAAAACATTAACCAGATCAACCTCTCTTGCTCACCAACTGCAGGGCTTGTTTTTATAACTTCCCAGTTCAGACAAAATTATTTCTCCATTCCTGAACTTTATTTCATTCCTTGTCAATGATATTTGTTTTCTGAATTTTTTATGAGATAGTTATTTCTCAATCTGTTTCACTGCATGTCAGATCCTTAAATAATAAAATATAAAATTTTGAGTGCATTGTCTCTTTCATAAAGGCGAAACATTCCAAATGGCCCCTTTCTCTTCCCCTCACCAGGGTGAAAATGTGTTCCACTCTCTCTTTCTTTCTCTTACTCAGCTTATACTTCATATGAGGATTAACCTTTTTTGGCCTTTCCAGCTCATATTTTAACATTAACCCCTTCATACACCACTGTCACATTGTGTCACAAATAACCCATGAGATCTCATAACCATAATAGCCTTCTAATGTTAACTTGAAAGTGGTATTAAACATTACATTTTTCAATTCTTAAAATGTTTTCAGTTAATAGAAAAATGTCTTATTGAAGGAATTTCAGAATTACAATGAAAGATTAACATTTTTAAAAAATAGTAAATATTTTGTGCCAAATGTGAAAAGAATATTTTTGATTAGGCAAGAACCTACTTTCAATGAAAATGTTATTCTTTAATAAGGTTCATGAACTTTTATGTTCATGGTTGATTTTTTTTATTCAAATGACATATTCAGGAATATTTTTTTTCTTTTATATAAGTGTAAAAGTTTTTTTTTTTTTTTTTTTTTAAGCACTTTTGAAATTTAAATGTTTAACCATATTTGAAAGTTGGGGAGGAATCCTTGGTATTTCAAGAAAGTATGTAAAACATCTGTGACAAAGACACAATCATCAAGAAAGGATTGCTAAAAATGAGAGACAAAAGAAAGAAAGAAAATGTCAAGTTGATGCTGAGAAAGAAAGAATCATTAACTCTAGTTTAACTGCAATTAAAGAAAAAAACAAATCACCCCTATATTCAAGAAATCCTAAGAACATGTTATCAGTTAATAAATTATACACCAATGTCACTTAACTTTTAAATTTCAGTCTTAAACCTTATTAAATTCTTGCTGCTTTGGTATTTTCTTATCACAGTGTTTTCTTTAATATTTAATTTGCTTTTCTTTTGTTGTGGATACAAGTAACAGTCCTAACAATTGTGTAGATGTATTTCTTTGATAAAATATTAAAAAAAATTTTATTTAATTGGAATTAATTTTCAAGTTTATTATTCAGTCAGTTTCAGAAAAATTGATTAATACAGAGTTATTTACACAAGCACTTTTTTTAACCTAATTTTCCACTTGAAAAGTTAAAACTTGATCATATTTCAGTAAAAAAAAAAAAAAAAAAACACTCTGAATTCAATACAGAATCAAATAGGTATATTAAAAACTTAAAATAACTCTCTTTAACTGTTATTTTTGCTAAAAGTCATTTTGGTCTTGATTAATATTTTGCAGAAAAAAATAATTTTCATTCTTTTTCATATGTATAAAGAGCTAACCAGCATATACATACTTCTTGTAAATTAGTCCCTACTGAGAGGACAATTATTTAGAATCCGAAAAAGATGATTGAAATTTCAGAGGAACATGCTTAGAATTCAAAAGAGACTGTTGAAATTTCTGAGGAACATGCTTAGAATCCAAAAGAGACTGTTGAAATTTCTGAGGAACATGCTTAGAATCCAAAAGAGACTGTTGAAATTTCT